>OU452228.1:24408437-24693437 GCA_911728455.2 Marthasterias glacialis
TGTGTTACGCACTATATAGTCAGTGATATATAAAACAAAAAATCCACAGACTACTGGGATGGGATTTGAACCCAGAACCCCCGCATTCTTAGTTTCTAGAGTCTTATCTAGAACGCAGGACCACTAAGCGTGCCTGGTGGTGACAGTCCAATTGGAATCCTTCAATAGCAGGAGGTTTCCAAATCAATTTAATTGATGCAATAATTGCATCAGGTATCCCTGGATTCCATGATGTCATTCTTATCAATTAAATTCTGCATGGCGCCAAGCACCTGTGCCAACTTAACACCACGCAAGCTTTGAGATTAAATTTGTTAACCATCTTGTTCCAGAATCCTTTTGACATAAACAACCTGTGGTGAACGAAATCGTTTGACGACTCGAGTAGAAGCAAACATTCTTACACATACTTGTGAACTGTTTCATTCTATTGTTCCTGTGCTGAAGCAATCTCCATTGGTTTTGTACACATGAAAACAAAGAACTGACTAGTGCAGTAGTGAGGACCTATTGTCCCTGTTGTCAAATGTCTTTGAAGGGTATGATCAAACATGCCCAACAGCATGCATGTGATTTGAGGCCAATTTTACAAACTCTAAAGATCTCATTTTAGAGCAAAATTGTTAATAAAAATGTCTCCAAAAATAATTGAGATCAGACAATAAATGTCCAAGTTCTTGAAAATTCTTTTCTAAATGTGATCTGTAAATTCAAACACTTTGTATTCACCATAATAATATGGGGCTCTTAGGTATTTGGGCATCTCGGATCTTTCCACTCCAACTTGACACGACTGCATAACAGCAGTATGGTTTTTTTTTAAACGTCCAATCTTTCTCTTTCCAACCATTGTAAACCTTTGTAATAGATGTTAATTTTTGCATCAGGGATAAAGAATATTATTTGTGATTTTTTATACACCGATGTGTGTCAAGCACTGTATACTCAGTACTTTCTCAAGTCCTGTTTGTTTTTGTTAGTCACTTTCAAAACATCATATCTGGAAAAATTAATCGTTTGGCAAGCCCCATTATGTATCATAATTATTCATTCCAAAATTAATGTAAGGAATTAATGAAGTGTAGGAGCAATAAGCCTAAGCCTCAGTACTTTCCCCCGGAGTCCTCTGGGGAAAAAAACCTCACAGGCATATTCCTTGGGTGGGATTCGAACCCACGACCTCCACCAATGGACCGATCCATTAAGCCCCGCCTACTAACGTATTGACCAATCACAGCCTTGACAACACCACTGAAAGCCTGACAATGTCCGACACGTTAAAAATCCCATTAGAAAAGTAAACAAACCGCCGCCATTGTTCTGACACACAGCAGTACACACAACTGTACTTGCTTTTATTTCATTTTATTTTATTTGTATTTCTGTTGGTGCAAATCCTTGTTCTTTTGACTCAAGGCACTGCTCAAAAGGCCACGAAACTAAACAATTAATCCGTACCGTTCACCAAAACCATGTATGTGTGTGTATCGGATACGTGTGTGTGGCAGCAACCGAACCACCGCTGTGATCGTGGCAAGATAGTCACGCCATGTGATGTTGCTTGGCAGTTGCTAAGGTAGGCGGGGCTTAATGGATCGGTCTATTGTAGAGACTACTGAGATTGCCCGGCAGCTAGAGGCAGTTCGAATGCTATTCAAAGACATCTGCTCTAGAATTGGTGGAGGTCGTGGGTTTGAATCCCACCCAAGGAATACGGGTAAAAAATATAAATGATATTGTTAACTTGTCCAGCTTTCTAGTAAGAAGACATGGTGTTCGGCTTGAGTACTTCTTTGTGTGGTAGGAAAGGGTTATTCCATCTATCAGTCAGAAAAACTGTGGTGTATCTTTGAGATAGCATTATACTCCGCATACCTTAGGAGACCAGACTGGTGAGCGTTTCCTCATCAACTTCAACGCACTTGTGTACTCGGTCTTGACGCGCCGGCTTGGAATCTTCAGTTCTCCGTCGGCTTTAGTGACCAGGATGAGATCCACTTTCTCCACGATGCCTCGTTTGATTCCTTGGAGTTCATCTCCACCAGCGGGTGGTATCAATAAGACAAGCATGTCCACCATGTCAGACACGACGTACTCCGACTGGCCAACCCCTGAGAATAGTAAAGATGGGTTTGGTTGAGAGGTAAATGTTGTGCACATCATCCAAGCATTCATATGAAGCCACGAATCCATCAAACATTTAGGCAAATGAGCTTTTCTATACACTCTAGATACATAGATCACAGATAAAAATTTCCACAAATTTTCAAGATGTTAGAAAACCTAATAGTTTTGGATTTATACTAATAAGCACTTTTGCACTTTCACAAAATGATAAACAGATGAGAATAGACAGCAACAGTAAGTTACGATTTCATTGAGGTTTAATTCCTACAAAGCATCATTCCCAAAGAACTTTATTTGAAAGTCGAGGACTCCTTACCTACTGTCTCTACTAGAATAACATCAAAGCCAGCACCTTCACAAACAACAATAGCATCGTTTGTGTTACGAGCTACACCTCCAAGATTGCCGGATGTTGGAGAGGCACGGATGTAGGCTTGTGGGTCCCGTGTCAGCTCTGGCATTCTCGTCTTATCACCTAGCAGTGAACCTAAAAACAGTGTCCGGAAAAGAATTTCACACAGATGTTCCCTTTAAGAAACTCTTAAAAAAAAAACAAGAAAAAAATTAAATCACTACACTGTTGCTTTAACTCTTAAGCCCAGTCCATACTTCATGTGAATGCGAAGCGAATTTGATGTTACAAATTCACAATGACTATGTCGTTCTTGTGGAATGTGCTCATCTATTGCTAAATTTTTACTGTGAATATAGAATTGTGATACCAAAATCTGCTTGGCATTCGGGCTTTAGGCTCAGAATAAATCTGAGCACTGATGGATAAACAAATTTATTTTGTTGTGAAATAACATTTAAGGAAATTCAAATAAACCATTCAGATAATCAGACTCATTACAACATAGTCACCTCCACTAAATGATGACGATGGATCGACTGCCAACACTGCCACCTTGTGGCCAGCCTCGGTCAACTGTTTACCGAAAACCTCAATAAACGTGGACTTTCCTGCACCAGGAGGTCCTGTCAAACCTAGCACAAAGCAAGTATTTTGTTAACACTATTAACCAACATATAGTTTACAGAAGTCAGAATTGCAACTTTGTAATTACAGGGGGGGGGGGGTGGGGTGGGGGGGGGAAGGAAATGGTCAAGCCTACAAAACTTTGTTGGCAAAATAATTTGTCAGGTCCTTGATGGCCCCATGTTTCAATCCCAGCAGAGTCTTCTCAAAGGCTAAATGAAAAAGACTCTTCTAGGGTCAAAACGTGAGGCTGTTAATAAATTGTTTGCTTTAAATAATACTGTAAGTCCTTTTGGTTGGTAAGCAGTTTGCAGTCAGCTAATTCTATTTTCTCTTTAATTTTGATTTGACATTAAAAAGAGGAAATCAGTTGATCAGCCGAAAAGTTCATGCACATGTTTAAAATAGGCTTACATACCTTTAAAAAGGGTGAATGAATCTTGAATAATGAAACATTTCTCTTATCAATTTTCAGAGATAGGTTGAAGAGAAACTAACACTGTATTTTCATTGGCCTTTGCTTTTCTCCATTTAAAAATGAGGTGACAAACGCAGCGGACTCAAGCTCTGATGTTCAGATAATCAGAGTGTGTGCTCGGGCCCCGGTCTTGAGATTTTATTTGTGTCCGTAATCAAGACACTTTTACCAATGTTGGTTCATCCTCAAAGGGACGTAAAGCCGTTGGTCCTGTGTGTTGTGTAGGTCTAGAACCCAGAGCACTTATCGTTCAGAGAAGGGGTTTGCCACAGTGTTCCTTGAAAGGTTGACTTCAGATTACACTGCAGCACCTTACGAGGTGCAATAAAAGGGTCTCATACTTTAAGCTAAGCATATTCCTATCATACCTGTCACACGCTTTGAATCCTGTGGCATAAGCACAACATAAATGACTGATATTATTATATATGATTAATATTATTATTACTGACTTCAAGAACCATGTTGTACGCAAGCTGTAAAAATACTAACCAATCCTAAATGAAGTTGGAATGCCACCATTCTTTGCTGCCTTCTCTTTCAGGTAAGCCAAGATGGATGCCAGTAATTCCTTGGCAAGCTCTTTTTTCTTGCTGTGAGTGGACTCTACAAGCGTTATACTCTGAGCAATAGCTGCCCTGTGCTCCTCTATCAGCTGTTTATAGAGCTTTCTGGCAACACTCTCTTCCAACAATGTGCGAGATTCTTGTTTGATCGGCGGGCTTGAGTGCACTAAATACTGTGACACTGCACTTGGTGGTGTCCACTTCAATTTCGACCAATGTTTGAAACTGGGATTTTTAATCACAGTAGAAAAACAGCGTTGTTCAAGTCTTGTGTTCCTGAGTATTGCAGTCATGTTGCCGAAGGATTCTGCCAGGCACAGAGACATGAGGAAATTCACACATCTAGGTTGTCCTAATGAGCTGATACATGTAGTTTTTAGAGGCCAGGCTGTATTGACTAGCTTAGCTTGTTCAAGTCAGGCAAGACGTTTACTGGGCAAGATGACTGGTTGTCAGCTGACTGGCGTATTGGGTTAACAGACTTCAATCCATATACCTGCATTTAAAAAAAACCTATACAATTAAATCATCACTGAGCTCCGTGGTTGAATGTTACCATTGATATTCTCATTACAACATAGGTAGAGTTTGCACAACCTGGTAAGATAGACCACTTGAAATTAAATAACACTATATGATGGGGGAACCCAATTGAAAAAAACTCAACTAATCTAAGGATCGAATAGGGTCAGGACGCGAGGAAATGCAAGAAGTGTGACAGTGACTCAAACTTGTAGGATTCTTCAAACAAAAAACACAAAAACAACAAACTTAATGCTAGAAATGACCAGTAAGAGAGCTTTCAAACCAAAGACTGGAATTGATTAAAGATCCACAAAACAGTTCAAACCAAAAATAAAACCAAACCTTAAGAAAAAACAGCAAAACCTAAACCAAGACCAAATAACAGTTCCTGAGTAAGTTGCAGATCAGGGTTCTCCCTAGGTTTTTTCAAAACTGCTGGGCATTCTGGACCCAAAGGTGTTCCAAGGACATTCCAAGGATCTGGTTTCAATTCAGCATGCTTCTGCTACAGTAGCTGAATTTAAACCAGATCCTTGGTATGTTTTTATTTTATATTTATGGTTTGAAAAGCTCTACTGTGCAATCTGGAGCATTTAAAATGGTTTTATGTGAATTTGATACTAAAATTATTAAAATTAATTTGTTTTTTAAATGTTTTTTTTGCGTATCAGCCATAATTTCCGCGTATCAACCTGAAACGTTGGCATGTGCATGGGGAGAACCCTGGAAAATCAAAACAGCTTTAAGACCGAGTCCATAACAGCAAAACTCACTCGATGCAGTCATAACTTAGAACATAAAGGTAATTGAAGAAATATGTGATGGGAGAACACACAAATGCGGTGTCCCCCTTGATTACATTAGAGGGTGTATTGTATTGTTTATTGGGATGAATAAAAGTTAGTCTCAGGGCCTGCTGCTGTTGTACTCACAAACATTAACAGTTAAATTCATTCCTGGTTGGATGAAGTTCTTGATTTTACAACCATCAAACCTGTTGCTCCCTCGCAAATAAGTAATATAGTTAGGCTATGTGTATATTGCGTTCAAATACAAATGAATGGAAAATATAACAAGTAGTGTTTTGGGTGTTACCCAAACACCTAATTATAGGATTTCAGAGTGGGATATACATGTAGGTCTTTAATTTATCCCCAGCTGTTGACCAATCAGAAGCCTAAAGTTTGGTTGCTGGAGGATAATAAGATGGAGTAACCATGACGACTATTATGCTCACTCCCGAACCCCAAACCATGTCAAAAATATTCCGCCCTCAACCTTGAACAATAGATTAGTTCATGTCTATTGTCGATCCATTGTCAGTTTTCTGGCCTTATTTCAATGCAGACAAGTTTTAACGCTTTTGAGGTGAAAATAAATTCTTTCGATGTCATTTTTTTTTCTAAAAAGTGGAACGGGATCTGGACACTGATATTCCGAAAGGACAGAACAACATTTAATTAAGGTAAAAATTTAAATGATAAATGGCACTTTTGGCAGCCACTGACCGGTCTGTAAAATATTTCACAAATATTTAAATTAACTTGGGCGCTGTACTCCTTCTTTTAAATTTTGACATCATCGGTCGTATAATGTCGAAAATTGTTAAAAGGAGTACAGTGCCCCAGTTTACTGGGTCTAAGACTTGACTACACTGCATTCTGCATTGAATTTCTAGTTCAGCATGTTCAGTCAGTGACACTTCTACATGTTCTACTCTAGTCTGCTTCTCTCTCTAGTCTAGGCCTATTCCCTCATAAAACTACAACAAATAATGGAAAGACTAACAAACAACAGCCATAACCACCCCATCCCTTCATTAAACTTCAGTTATATTAATCATATTTAAACTGAATTGGAAAATGGCATAGAATTTAGGGTTTACCTCCTGCCGGCACTATATCTTTGCTACAGTCGAGTTGTAAGCATTGTGTTGGTCACACACACAGACAGAACACAGCAATACTAAATAGCGCCCTCATGAGCTTTACAAACGACCAGGTTACAAGTAAGTTTGCAGTGCGGTCCCCGCAGTGCCTTCACGAAAGCCGGGATGGGGAGGACATGACGCACTGAAAAAAACGATCCCGGGTTAGGCCTACTATCGTGCTATTCTAGGCGGTTTAGTAATCCGCTCCCGACTGCTCGGGCTGATTATTTCGCCATAGCGTTCCACTATTCCGAGTTACTCATTCCGACCGGGCGGGTTGATTCTGCCAGGGTGCCTGGGCAGATTAGTAATTCGCCCGGACGATAAATAAGTAGACCTAACCATGTTTTGACATCAATCTTTGGTTAGTAATAATTATTAAGAGCGATAGACAGCTTAAAATCCCCTTTGCTCTTATTCGGGCCCACCTGATCAAAGACGCTATATAAAGATGGTATTTTGACAATCATCGAACAATGTTAACCGCCCGGCTGAAAAAGGGAAGTATTGTCTCAAGAATACTCACACATTAGTTTAATGATTATTCGATTATAATTTATTAATAAAAAAACCCGTTCGAAATCACACTTTAATAATTTCAAAGAACTTGAATCCAGCGATTGATATTTTAATTACTTCTTCTTCTTCTTCTCCTTTGTTATTATTAAAATAATGTTGTAATGAATTAGTAAACAACACGAAGTTAAATGATTTCAAAACTAGGCCTATATCTGCTTTTAAGTGTGACGTAATTCCAACTGTGAGCCACGGCTCCACTGATTACCAGAAACGCAGCCCAGAGGAGTTGCATTGAACTAGTTTTTCTTTTATGATTTATGCAAGAAAAGTTCAACAATTGGACTTGGCTTTTACATCCGTTCTTCAAAGACATTAAAGTCTTCTCATAATTAAAAGCTTCTGAGATACCCCCACCACCGGATCTCCTGGATTTATGTCCATGCATGTAATACAAGATTTGATAAATTATTTAAGGAACAAACTTAGGCCGAACGAAAATAACCTGTTCACAATCTTAATAATGTAACGACTTATCCGACTAAATAAACAGATTTAGCCACCGCATCTTTCATATCATCAGTGTACTGCAGGGTCGAGTTGAAAACTTCCGTCTGATATTTCTCCGATCTTGTGATGTAATCCAGGTACTCCGGCGCACCAGGGTATAGAATGTTATCGGCCACAATGACCGTGCCCTTCTGGAGAAGTCCGTGGGTCTCAAGGAGCTGGAGGTCCCTCAAATAAAGGTCCTTCCAGTGGTCGATGAACACAAAGTCTAGAGCGTCCACTGAGAAATTCTCACGAAGCACGGGGATCACTTCATCGGATTTGCTGACGATGACCGTAATCTGGAAATTGAAAATAAGGGAAACAGTTTTCGAGAGGCGGGGGTACACTCGCTGAAATGCAAGTGCAAGAAAATACCAAAACGAACTTTGCAAAGAAGGTCGAAGGTACCTTTTCTTTTATTTCAGTTCCTGCATGGTCGATAAACCTCTTTGCAATTTCAGCATTTCCCTCGCTGGCCTCAACGGTGAGGAGGCGACTTTCTTTCGGTAGAACGCTGGCCATCAGCACAGCAGAATAACCGCAATAAGTTCCCAATTCGAGGCACGTTTTGGGGGCTACGTCCTTTATGATGTTGGTTACAATTGCACCTGAAATAAAAAAACACAAACAAATAAATCCGATGATTTTCATAAAGTCCTACCCAAACGGTACTTTTTGTGATGCGCGCGCGTAATTAATCATAATTTACAGTGGTCACGAAAATGAAAATGAGTAAAGTAAAGGATTTTTAGCTTTTCAGTAGTATGGGGATGCAAACTTCAATTATTTTGTACTTTTTTTTAGAAAGTCACACATTCTCTTGTTTGTTTGTTTTTCTGTCTGTCTGTTTATTTGTTTGTTTGTTAGTTTGTTTGTTTGTTGGGTTGTTGGGTTGTTTGTTTGTTTATTTGTTTGTTTGTTAGTTTGTTTGTTTGTTTTATATCGGAGTGAATATTAGTATTGACTATGATAATCATTATTTTTGTGGACCTTTGACTTCACCAACGTTCATCAGTTTCTCCACTGTGTAGCAATATTTGTCAGCCATGGCGAGCAAGCTTACGGGATCTCCCTTCTTGACGTGATCTGAGACGTAAGTTATCATCTTCTCTGCCTTCTCCGTCATGATGTCTTCCTCCAAACCATTCCCAGCAGTTTTCATCTTGATCATCGAACCAGCCCGTCAGTCCCAGTTATAAAGAATAGCCCAGATTACATGCAGTGATCACCTGTGACGAACAAGATTTATCTTGAACAGTAGGCCTATATTTTGTGAATGTCTTATTTTTTTTTCTCAGGCCTTGGCTCTTTTTTTGTTTGCTCTTGTGAAGAAACCGCGCCCCGTCCCGGTATAGAAATGGTCCAATGCTATTTCTAAGAGTAGGCTAGGGCTAATGTTTTTTTTTTTTCAATCCATACGAACTCATGAAAAAGCGCAGATTGACGAAAATTGTTGCATGCAGCAGAGATTATACCTTGCGACCAACCTTCTTTGTTTCACTTAAGCAATTGGCGTCACCTTTTAATTATACGGTTTCCATTTTCCGATCGACCCCCTTTCGCCTCCCGAAGGTCTATATTATTATTATTGTTATTTAAAATTATCGCTCTTTCTAGTTTTCGTGAAGACCACAGAACGACACACTTACATGCCCATTGCAAAAACGACGTAGAGGGTGCACAATTAAGTTAATAATGTGGGAAAGGTCAAAATTTGGCAAAGAGTTCCCTGTTTACGGAATAAGGGGAAAGGTAGAGTAAACTATATTTTGGGGATTTGTACCTTTGATGAAACAGGCCTGAAATTTGGCACAAAGTCAGAGTATGTCATGATAAAGATATTTGGCTACAGGGCCATCGCAGATGTGTCCTTCAGCTCAGATGATGGGTCAAATAATCACACTATCATTCTGTTTTGAGCGCTGTTTTCACATGTTTTATACGCAATGTTTGCCAACCACGTTAAATTCTGTTCTTACTTCGAAAGTGCACGCCATCACGTTATCCGCAAGCTTGAATGCTACAGTACTACTAGCTTTTTCATAAATCAAGCTGCTACTTATAATACTCAAAAAAATAGTTCAGTAATATTTTGAAGAGCCCGCTAATTAGCTAAAATCATGGATAAAAAAAAGCAGTTTTAGGACATGGCAGCTGAAGACTTTGCCTAGTCCAGCTGGAACAAGTACGATGCTGATTTTTCCTTTGAAAAATAAAGTTAGAACTACAAGCAATTTTCAAAACAGTCAAAGTGGCAAACGTTGCTTGTTATTCTACCGGATGTTTTTCAAACGACAAATCTGCGATCAAATATCTTTTTCATGACATACTTTTATCGCAAAGGCGCAATCCCATCACCTACCTGCCAGACCAGAAGAGAAACCAGCCAGTATAAAATAAGCGACGTAAATGTTTCCCAGTTAGATAAGAGGAAACTAAACCAGCAGAAATTAACATGTGTGCGCCGCGGCGACGAAGCCTTGGACAAGTGTATTAATTTCCTCAAAAATCGATTGTTTTTGAACAACCTCGGGAAAAGTGACAGAGTCACGTAGTACGACCCAGCCTTGACTTCAACGACCGCAAAGCGAAAAAACAGCTTTTTTAGTCGCTCAAAACATTTCAAGTACATGTATATCAACACATAACAATCACAAGCAAAATGCATTCTGGTCCCTTCTTGACCGACCAACTCATCCACAAAATCCATGCGGAAAACGTGAATGGGAACCATGAAAAAAACATGCGCAACCAGGTGTGCAAACACCCCATTGACAGTAAGACCTTTGAAAGTTTGACCTTCACGAGAGCTCACGACTGGAGATTCAGAATAACTAGTGTAAACAACTTCGATCATAACCACCCACCCACCCACCCACTCCATTAATTTCGATTTAAAAAAATATTGATTATTTTTGATATTCTACATACAGAAGGGCAAATTGATACGTCAATTAATAAAGCGGATATTTTAGATCACTGCTGGGAGTTCACGACAATGACAAAAAGAGGATATAATTTATTGTCAAGTGCATGCACACAAAACGTTGTATGATGGTTTCTCTACCATTTGAACAAGACGAACTTTTTTTAAACAATTGCTGGAATAAAAACACTTACCACACAGCTGTTGTGTTCACCACGGTCGGGACTATACTAAACCCCTGGAAGGTCACAGCAGCTCCCCAGAATGCCATGGGGTCCATGAACACAATAACAGGGTCAGACCCAAGTCAGTATAATAGAAATCAGCTGTCAGAACTCACAAAGAATTGGCCCAATTCTTCTGACGTCATCGTCAATCTTCGTTTTGCCATTTTGGGAATCGTTGTGCCTGTATGGTATACAGTTTTCCAGAATCAATAACGGTATTTACACAAAATAAGGTATTTTACAAAAGTAGGCCTGTATGTACTAACAAGCCGTATAACGGGTATGTCGTCTGGATGTAAAAGCAATCGAGGAAGATGTGTGCCGTTTTTAGGTCACGTTGTACCAATACGTCATGCATATAGTTATGAGTACCAAAATTGTGAAAAAGATTTCAAAGTACAAAAGTGAGCATTTTGTTAAAAACAACGTTCTTGCTGAAATTGGGGTTTATTTTAATTTTATTCGTTACAAAATAACATGCCCTTATAAATTTCGTTCGCATGAAATAAATCATTGTAGAGCAAAAATCGGCTTCAGCACGGATCATATATCTTTACTACAGCTGAAAATGTAATTTTTATTAAATTAAATTAAATGATATTGTTCTATTAAAATAGCTAAATCAGACCTAGCATCTTTAAGGAAAACACTAATCACCAATCAAATAATTATTGCAATTTGATGCAAACATAGTTTTTCCCATTATGGGGTATTTTCGGAGATAATTTTTTAGAAAAACTGAGACTAGAGACAGACATTTCTCGTTCATTCATTTTGTGAACGTGAAACTGGCAAATCAAAAGGAGATTCATGTTGTTCGACAGAGTGACTGTTTTTACTAGTTTTAAATACCGTATGAGGCTCGGCGTTTGCTCGTTCGTCTTCGACTTTCTTCAACTAGGCTTTTATCTTGCAAAAGTACCCGTATCTTAGCTAACAATTGAATCTGAACAAATTAAAAGGTCAAACTTAGTTTCTATTGAATACTTGTAGATAGCAATAATACGAAAGCCTGTTAGTGCCACGTTTCCCCAGCATTTTTCCCCCCGAAAGATTTTTTTTATTAACTTTAATAGTTTATTCAATCCTTAACCAGTTACCACCGGTAATGAAATTCCCTATACAATTTAAAAAAAATCGTTCTTCTTTTAAAAAGTCACTTTAAAACAAAATTCACCTCACATAATTCGCGAACATTTCATTTTTAGGCCTCATCATAACACGTCTAATATTTCGTTACAGCTAATAGACCGATTGCGCGACCAACGTCACGTGACCCCTGTTGGGTTAAAATGTAAACACACACGTAATCCTCCATAGGAAAGGGTGGTACGGTACACGATGATTAATGCATTTAGTTAATTCGATCGAGGCTTTTTTTGCTCGAAATCTGTGAAACATATTCCAGAGTTTGTACCAAAGACCTTCAAGTGGCTGAAAAAGCCAGTAAGGACAGTTCCAGCAAGTCTTGAAAATTGTAAAAGTGCCGTAAAAAATGTGCACGACGTGTACAGCGCACGACGGAACGTTAGGCCAGACGACCGCGATCACCACTCACTTTTCAACACAAAAATTTCAAAGTTTTGAAGCTGAAATCCTCCAAAGAAATTGCTTTCCAAAACTGTGTGATTCCTTTTAGTAGACCAGCCAAGGAGTAAAATTTTACTTTGGACGGCATAGTTTGTTAATGGCTGGCATCCATGCTAGATATATTGTTCATGGTCTCGGGCAGACGAATAGGCCGGATGCCACCCTCAAATTTGAATTTTAAGGTCATTCCGGGGTCAAAAGGTCAAATAAGGTCAAAAACTTTGTTTTCAGGATTTTTAACCAATAATGATATTGTCGGGTAGATCTATCCATAAAATGTATTTGTATTACCATGGTGACATCACAAGGCTGTCAAATGACGAGTAAAACTTTCGTTTTGTGCACAAACGTATAGTGAAATGAAACATAAAAGTGCGATTATCTCGAAAAGTGTACATTTGTAAATATCAAAGTTACATGTACTCCAGATCTTTCTTGGCACATTTATTTTGAAAATCAATGGTTCTGATCAGTCGATAGACATCCCAGGCAGTTTTTAAAATCGTAATATTGTACAATTTTTGAAAGTTCGGGCAGACGCGGGGGGTATCCTGAAACAAGGTTTTGCTAAAATGGGTTTATCGAGTAGTGTCACTGTTTAGTAATGCATAGCGTATAATGGACTACACAACGGAAGGCTATGGATTGTAACGACCAAAGCCAGTCATAAGACCTATTTATCCGGGAACTTTTCCATTGACTTACATCATAAATGAGTACAATTGGCAATCAAGACACTATATTGGGTCTTCTGTTGCCTAGCAACCGCCCTTTAGAGATCTTTGAGATTCGTTTCACAAATGAAAATGGGGCGCATTGGGAAACTTCCGCCTCATTACAAAGTTACATTGCGCCCCAAAATGTATGGTTGGGCCTGAAATGTCTCTCTGACTTTTAAAGTGTTTAACTATTAGTAAAAAGTGAATTTTTAACTTGCAAACCATGTATGGTAATTACAAAATAAAAAGTGTGACACCTCGGAAAGAGGCTTTACATAGTGTATCAAAGAATGTTTGCATCAAATCTTTGGTGAATTTTTTTCTGTAAATCACACATGGTAATTTAATTTCAAAAAACGTCAGTGCTTTATATTTTACAAACACTGTCAAACGTTTTACTTTTGGCAAGGATTTGTTTGACTTTTTCTACTTTGGGAGGTGGCCAAAAAGTATAGTAAAAGTGAATCCACACGGCCTTAAAGGTCTACAGCTGTGTGTACACGAACGTCTGAATTTGCTAGTCTATTGACCAGCCGGGTTGCTACAGTCAATTGCATCACATCCACAAGCGTATGTGCACTTGAGGTCCTTTCTGAAACAGCTGCATCTGCCCGTCTTGCACTTTGATTTGCAGCCACAGGAAACTAGTTCTAGACAGGCATCTGGGATAGGGGGTAGTCTTGTCCATACAGCTTCCAAGCATCTCTTGTTGGTGGTAACATTTCTAGACCCTTATTTGCCTTACCAAAGAGTTGGAGCCTAGCATTATTGACGTTGGACTGCTCAGGGTACCATATAAATGACACACAAACTGCTCAACTGGCGCAAGTTCACCATCACGCCCAATTCCCTTGACGAGAAGCGGTTGTTTTTCAAAGGTTTTCCAGCATGTCTTCTTCTCATGGCCAGTAAATGAGGAGGTTGTATCACAGCCCGTTAGTGCGTGGAAGCTGAGAAGGTTGTCTCTCATAGGTAGTGAAAGTCGCCCATATATTGCATGTATTGGATAACACTTCCTCTGTTTTGCAGTTCCGGAGATCATCCACACCTCAGCAGCTTTTGCAGCAATGAAGTGCAGAAGGAGAAGCATGACATCAGTATCTCTGCATACAACAAGAATTCTTCGATATCCTTCAGTGATCGCCTCACAGGCATGGTGTCAGCCTCCTCGTGATTTCCTTGAAGTTTTACATTATCTCTCCTGTTAGACCTGGCGCCTGTCGCATCGAGGAAACCGCTGTCTGTCACTATCTCGTGCCCTTCTGTTAGATCTTTCTCCAAGATGGCTTGAGACAGGAACTTGGCTAAATCAGCCTTGTTCTCACCCATGTGGTCCATCGATAAGTTTACGAATCGGCTTTCTTTTCCCTGTGCGCTTGGATCGAGTTACTGCCTTGATTGAGCCTTCACCGATATAACGATCAAATACCACATCAACTCTTGTTGTATTATCTCCAAGGTGTTTTGTCACTGTAGATATTAACACAGCAGCATAGTCACCAAATGTATGACATCCTTGAGGCTTCCCAAGAGCTTGGATAAGTGCATGACCATCTATCAGCACACATGTCTTCATGTCGTTCTTGGGAACTTCCGGTGATGTCTGTAGTCCTGACATTAAGATGTTGATTAGTTCCGCCTTTGGTGTCGAGTTCATCTCACCTCCAGCCTTGGCAAGAGACATCGGGTTTGGGGAAAGCTCGTGCTGCAGAATATTCTCAATTTCCAATGGTCGGCCCCCAGTGGCAGCATTTAGTAATCTTTGCATCAATTTTCTGTCAGCTTTGATGGTCTTATGCATATTCTGTTTTGTAGAAACGTTTGCCTTGTATAGATCAGCAAATGTTTTTGAGTGATGTTTCGTCAGTGTGTCATGAAACCCAACAGTTTCCTCAATCAAACGTTGCTTCACATTAGTAAGAACACGCTGCTTCCCACGATCCTCAACCGTTAGAAGATCGCTCATGACATCACTTGAGGCGGTGTCCCTGGTTGCAAGCGATACAAGAGGTATCTCGCTAACATCAGAGTCAATATCGCCATCGTCCCCTGTGACTATGGTTGTGTGTTCTCGAAACACATCAAATCTGTTCAGCTGTGTGACAAGCTTCTTCACATCATCAACATCACGTTTTGTGCGGAATGGTAGACTATCAGAAAGAGTGAAGACAGCCTCTTCCTCGTCATCTGCTAGATTGAAGAGAGATCGTACGTCTTGAGTGATGATTGATCGCTCTGACCAAGTGATGCAGAATTTGTCTCTTGCTTGATCGTTCCTTCTTATACCAATTATGCCATTTTGCATCTTGCATGTCTTGTTCATCCACTCAGTTGCCTGATCGGCAGAAACTTGGTTGAAGCGCCTTTTGGTCCTCTTGACGACAAAGTTCCCGTTTGTGAACTCAGTATGAACTTCTGGTGCTGTCGTTTCGAGGAGTTTAATATCCGCAAGACAGACAGGTCCCCATTCGGGCATAGTTAGTGTGATCGTAGATGGTAAGCCATGGCAGCATTGCTGAAAATGCTTCTAGATGAAGGGTCCAGTTGCCATCTCTCTGAGCCCTGATAAAGTCCAGCAGAATCTCCACCATCTCCATGTACGTAGACCTTAGTCTGAAGTTTGGATTGTCAGAGAGGTGCATGCTAAACTCCTTCAGGGAGTCTGTAATTATGTTGCTGCTCATAAAGTTTGTAATTTTGCCAACTGCCTCACAAAGTTCGGTTCTGTGGTTGTCACCTTCCTTGTCGAACAGTTTAGCCACAGTTTGGGCAAGCTTTTCAACTTCTTTTCTCGTTCACGATTTTCCAACATCCATGACTCAAACATAGGCCATTTGATGTGCCACAGAGCCTCATACGTCAGCTGGTGTCCTCTAACAGTGCGATAGTAGGCCTTACCATCCAACATGGTATCAGTAGTGTTGGCCGCATAAACACCTGCTTCTGTCCATAGGTCATCAAGCCCTGCACTTTCCATGTGTTGGCCTATAGCTTTCAGGAAGTTGAAGCAGATATGCAGTCCTCCCATGAGAAAAATCACATTCTCAAACTTCGGATTTGCCCATACCAGTTCTTTTCCTCTGCTGTACAATGGCTGGTCAGCTGTGATGATGGTATGCTTTTGACCAATGTGCTTTGAAATGTCCATAAAACGATTGATCACAGTGGTGAGTGTATCATTGTCATCTGCTGGCGCCTGAAGAATAGGTAGCATCCCTGCTGTTGTCACGGTGGGATCAACCAAACTGGTGGCCTCATTAAGAGCTAAAGGGCGGTTGCTAGGCAACAGAGGACCCTACATAGTGTCCAGAATTATCGAATTGTACTCATTTATGGAGCAAGTAAATGAAAATGTTCCTGGATTAATAGTTGTAACGACTGGCTTTGGTTGTTACCATCCATAGTCTTCCGTTGTGTAGTTCATTTTACGTTATACATTACAAAACAGTGACACTACACGATAACCCCATTTTAGCAAAACCTTGTTTCAGGATACCCCCCGCGTCTGCCCGAACTTTCAAAAATTGTTCAATATTACGATTTTAAAAACTGCCTGGGATGGCTATCGACTGATCAGAACCATTAATTTTCAAAATAAATGTTCCAAGAAAAATCTGGAGTACATGTAACTTTGATATGTGCAAATGTACAGTTTTTGAGATAATGGCACTTTTATGTTCCATTTCACTATACGTTTGTGCACAAAATTAATGTTTTACTCTTCATTTGACAGCCTTGTGATGTCACCATGATAATGAAAATACATTTTATGGATAGATCTACTGATACAGATCATTATTGATTAAAAATCCTGAAAATACAGATTTTGACCTTATTTGACCTTTTGACCCCGGAATGACCTTAAAATTCAAATTTGAGGGTGGCATCCGGCCTATTCATCTGCCCAAGACCATGAACAATATATCTAGCATGGATGCCAGCCATTAACAAACTATGCCGTCCAAATTTTTTCTAGAGCTCTTTTTCATGTTTGGCTGGTCTACTATTTGCCTATTTGAAATTCTGCAAGGCTAGGTATTAATGCTCACTTTTCCAACGTTGTTTATCCTTTTTTTACAGTGATTTAGGCCAACATTACAAACAAAATGACAGACGGGTGGCTACATAATAGTCGTCCGACGCCGGTAGTGCATGGCTTAAAAAACTTCTTTTCAGAAGAATTCTGTTAAATTATGAAACAGAGATGTGATTTAAATTAATGCCACACCATACTACTTTAAATAAAGGGGCTGATTAACTAATTCATCGCTTAACGAAAGTACAATCGACTGTTTTCGAACTCACTCTGTGTCACGGCCTATCTCTTTACACGTATTTTTTCACCAGCTGTATGACGTCATACCCGATAGGGGGTCACGTGACCGCATGTAAACATTGTCGCACAATCGGTCTATTGGGCCAACCAATTACTGCCTAATTATACCACTTATAATACTGATTTTTGTTGCTTTTGAACAAATATACCTGATACATAATAAATATTTAACAGACCTGATATATCAAGGAGGCAACAGGCAATTGCCTCCGTTGCCCCCAGTCATTGCATTGCATGCCCTTAAAATATATTCTAGTACAAACTTCCTCATAAAGGGCAACTTTATCAAGGAAGAAAATGCCTTGGTGCCGTTGCCCTTTCAAGAACAAAGCAATCAGGTAAATCTGATTTAGTAAACGACATAACAAGAGCACTGATAAGAGGCTTGGTCAGGAAAATATATGCGGAAACTAAAGTTTTATTTGGCCAGAGGTGTCCCCCCAAAAATGGTGCAGCCCCTTTTGGCCCCCTAAAGTGTTACCGATTGCAAGGCAGCAAGTAAAAGCAGTCAATAATTGTTTTATAACATTGTGCCTAGCAGCGCCGTACTAAGGGTAAAATTTTAGTGGGAACATGGGGGGCACCATTTTTCCTAGGGGAGCTCTGTTGGGCCAATAGTGTAGTTCATTGGATGCTGCGGATGTAGTACATTGTTTGCTATGGGATAGTACATTGGTTGCTACAGTATAGTGCGTCATGTTTGCGCGGCATTTTGAGACATGTCACGTGACGCACTCAAAACCAATCAAAAGGCAGCATCTTTGTACTGGGTGTTATAAAACTATTTAATACATCGTAAAAATATCACACTTACTTAAAATCACATTCATGTATTTAATTATGAATAATTACTCATGAGAAAATATAATACAAAAATAAGTTAACTATGGTTTTGAAAGATAGATAACTATGCCAACCTGCAAAATGGTATCATGTAGTGAATGCCTTTCACCGCTGTGGACCCCGGTTCGAATCCTACCTCAGACCTGGAGCTTTGTGTGTGGATTGGGTTTTTAGTCCTTAGCTCATTGCATGGGTTTCCCCACTTGGGGTTTTTCTCCCGCATCTAAAACTGAATACTTCTTCTCGGTTCCTATTCACAATCCTGTTGGATGAATGAATTCAATAAATCCATCTCAGTGTAAAAACTAATTTTTCTTAACTCTTAGAATTGTCACTTTTGCCTTTTCACTGATGGTATCATGCACATGGTATAGAATCCAGCGCAATTCCTTAACCTCCCACATTCCCTGTTGAGTGACAGATTTAACTGCTGCTTGGACCCTGTCTTGCCATTCCTCCAGTATTTTTGTGCTCATAGTAAAGATGATGTAACCACCTGGAAAGAGAGAGGACAAAGGGTAAAGTTAAAATTCTTTGTTTTTGGAAGGAATCTAAGCAAAACCCTAGTGCAGGTCGAAGTGTTTGAGCTGCAGGCATGCAAGGGGGCGCCCCTTTGGCAGTCTGCCACATTGACCCATATATATGACCACGGAGCACAGCCTGAGATCGAAAGTGTTTGATTTTTCTGGAGAGGGGAAAACTGAGGGGCCCGGAGAAAAACCCTCCTGGCACAGTAGAGAACCAACGCACAACTCTACTCACATATGGCCCTAACCGGGAATCGAACCGGGGCCACAGTGGTGAGAGATGAGCGCTTTATGCACTAGCCACCAATGCCACCAATGCCACCAAGACCATGTAAACAGCTCATGAATCTCAAGAAAATCTCCACCTAACCTTATGTCTTGTAACTCGGAAACTTCTCTGGATAAGAAGGTGTTAAGAATACCTAAAATATTTCTCTCTGCAAGCTTTACTTTTATAGTGGGGCAGATAGGGGAAATATTTGGTGGAATTGTGCCTTCACGGTCAGAGTATGTCATGAGAAAGATATTTGGCTATAGGGCCATTGAGTTTTGTCCTTTGAAAAAAAAAGAGGTACAATAACAAGTAATGGCAGCCATTTTGTAAATTTAAAAACACTGCTTGTTATTCTACCTGTACTATTTTAAAGGCCAAATCTGCAATGGCCCTACAGACATCATGACATGTGTGCCGAATTCCAGGTTTGTATCATCACAAGCTTTTGAAAAGCTTAAAGGGGCATGTTGCCTTCGAATTTATAAATATTACGTGGATGACTCCATCGATTGGATCACAACCTTTCACTCAGGTGCTCCTTTGTTTTAGCAGCAACACTCTACTGCTCAAAACATTGGGAACAGGGATGATCCTAACTGTTGAATAGCAAAGACTATTCCCCATAGGCGAATAGGACTTTTTGATCGCCGATGCGGATGGGAGTAATAGTGAATGTCACGTGATGTAAGTTTCACCAATCAAATGACAAGGATCTGTATGTGAGTTATATAAAAATTTTATTTGCTCTCCTTGGTAATTAGTATGAATATGTGTACAAGAAATCTTGTAGTCTTTTTATTATTAAGATAGTGAATGCCGGCACCGGCTAACCCTTATGGCGCCCTCTTTGACATGTACATGAATAGCCGAAAGGTTACATTTTTACCAACATATATCAACCACACTAACATTTCTCATGGTGAAATTTCCAAGTCACAAAAAACGGTCACTGCGCACGTTCAGTGCCGTTACGTTTACTAAAAGAATGCCGGTGTCGACAAAATAGCCACTGCCTTTTTTTAAAAACTGACCTGGTTTTGTTATTCGGATGAGCTCTGGGAAGCATGAATCAGTCACATGACCAGGTAGCCCAAAGGCTCCACACATCACGACAGCATCGTAGCAGTCTGTTTAGGAGAAAATATTGACCAATAATTTAAGTACGAATTGGTACACAGGGTAGGCATGATAAGGGCAGTCGGGGTACAGCTAAAAGCGAAAAAGAATTCTGATAATTTACAAATCAAGTCTTACAGTTTGAAAACCTTAAAAATGGTACAAAAGTTGTAAGACAGGGTAGCTGCACGGGGTAGCTGCGGTTAAAGCCTTACAAAAAACCCTTAACCAGTTGACACTGGATGACGTTGATGTTATTATTTTCTGAGGCAGCAAATGGGAGACGTGAGTTTTGTATTTTTGTGTAACTCCAAGTCCAGAGCATGCACACGCTGTGTAAGGCTTCGTTTCACCCGCACAAACAGGACAGATACATGGTCTTGAATATTTTGCCAATTTTTGGCCTAATATTCAGGGGGTATTGTGTTATCCCCGATTCCAGACCTTTGTCCTTTTGTTCCAAGAAGAGGATCACAAGAAAATAATCCCATCAGGCTGGACAGGAAGATTCCTGGCAAAAGTGAAGGTAAAGCTGATTTTCGTGAACCAAACGATCAGTATGTGTCATTTCCCAACTGTGAGAAAAGAAAATACACTTCGCAATATGAACTGGGCTCAATTCAGGAGGCTACCCTGTTAAAACCATGGCAGCAAATACCTGTATAAAATATTAAAATTAAAGCAATACGACAACTTTAGTTCAACTAACCGTCTTGTATTTGAGTCTTGTGTTCATCCAGAGTGTCACATATGTAGTTGGTATACACATCCAGTGTCTTGCTGTAGTCAAGTGAACCCTGAGATGGATCCAGAGCATCCATACAGGTGAAGCCGTGTTTCTTCAACTGTTTGGAAAAGAATCGGTTAGGTATGGAGTCTGGTTGGGACATACCAAGGGCTTTTTCCAAACCTCGGCTTGGTCTCATGATCTCTGGCTTAGGCTCAGTCATCAAGTTTGTAGCAGTGTACATTTTGCACGGTGTTTCCAACATAAAATGAAGCCAGAAGCCAGAGCTAGAGCCTAAGGCCGAGGTTTGGAAAAAGCCCAAGGTTTTCATTAAAAAACGCCTTGAGTCGTGTCTTTGGTTAGAGACCCTCCTGAATCAACACCAAACTGTTTGGACTCAAGATTGGTGTGCCTCAGTGATTAGCAATTGCTCTTGGGGCCAACAGTCTCTGAAACTGAGCCCAGGACTAATTATGCGGAAACTGATTTCATTCTTGATGTTTGGGTCTGGACTATCCTAGTTGTAGAAGTGACATTCAGGGCATTCAGGTTGGCTTAGAGTTTCTACCCTGCCTTTCATCCCTGTCGACCCTGGTTCCAATCCTTCTTCAAACCACAGCTTTGATATTGGGTTTTCTGTACCTATCCAACTGCGTGGGTTTTCCCTCCAGTTGTGGATTTTCTTTGGAGGTGTAACCAAACTGACATATATGACACCGTGGCAGGCCTGGCATTTAATCCTTGAGAGGGCAAGGTCATTTTCATTTTGCAAAGGGCACTTCCATTGGAAAATCTTTATAAGTCTGTGGGAAATTCGGATGGGTCATCAAAGCCAAGACCATGGAAATAAAGGCCATGGCCTCTACGGCATCCGTGTAATTTCAGGCTGCCACAGATCTCAACCGTATACAGCTAAATACAAGTTGTCACACTACAACATGTATGAAGCCACAACCATGGTTGTAATGTTCACTACAACATGTATGAAGCCACAACCATGGTTGTAACACTACAACATGTATGAAGCCACAACCATGGTTGTAACACTACAACATGTATGAAGCCACAACCATGGTTGTAACACTACAACATGTATGAAGCCACAACCATGGTTGTAACACTACAACATGTATGAAGCCTCAACCATGGTTGTAACACTACAACATGTATGAAGCCACAACCATGGTTGTCACACTACAACATGTATGAAGCCACAACCATGGTTGTAACACTACAACATGTATGAAGCCACAACCATGGTTGTCACACTACAACATGTATGAAGCCACAACCATGGTTGTAACACTAGAACATGTATGAAGCCACAACCATGGTTGTAACACTATAACATGTTTGAAGCCACAACCATGGTTGTAACACTACAACATGTATGAAGCCACAACCATGGTTGTATAACTACAACATGTATGAAGCCACAACCATGGTTGTATAACTACAACATGTATGAAGCCTCAACCATGGTTGTAAACCTACAACATGTATGAAGCCTCAACCATGGTTGTAACACTAGAACATGTATGAAGCCACAACCATGGTTGTAAACCTACAACATGTATGAAGCCTCAACCATGGTTGTAACACTACAACATGTATGAAGCCTCAACCATGGTTGTAAACCTACAACATGTATGAAGCCTCAACCATGGTTGTAACACTAGAACATGTATGAAGCCACAACCATGGTTGTAACACTATAACATGTATGAAGCCACAACCATGGTTGTAACACTACAACATGTATGAAGCCACAACCATGGTTGTAAACCTACAACATGTATGAAGCCTCAACCATGGTTGTAACACTACAACATGTATGAAGCCTCAACCATGGTTGTAAACCTACAACATGTATGAAGCCTCAACCATGGTTGTAACACTAGAACATGTATGAAGCCACAACCATGGTTGTAACACTATAACATGTATGAAGCCACAACCATGGTTGTAACACTACAGCATGTATGAAGCCACAACCATGGTTGTAAACCTACAACATGTATGAAGCCTCAACCATGGTTGTAAACCTACAACATGTATGAAGCCTCAACCATGGTTGTAAACCTACAACATGTATGAAGCCTCAACCATGGTTGTAACACTAGAACATGTATGAAGCCTCAACCATGGTTGTAAACCTACAACATGTATGAAGCCTCAACCATGGTTGTAACACTACAACATGTATGAAGCCTCAACCATGGTTGTAAACCTACAACATGTATGAAGCCTCAACCATGGTTGTAACACTAGAACATGTATGAAGCCACAACCATGGTTGTAACACTACAACACGTATGAAGCCGCAACCATGGTTGTAACACTACAACATGTATGAAGCCACAACCATGGTTGTAACACTACAGCATGTATGAAGCCACAACCATGGTTGTAACACTACAACATGTATGAAGCCTCAACCATGGTTGTAACACTACAACATGTATGAAGCCACAACCATGGTTGTAATACTACAACATGTATGAAGCCACAACCATGGTTGTAACACTGTAACATGTAGGAAGCCACAACCATGGTTGTAATACTACAGCATGTATGAAGCCACAACCATGGTTGTAACACTACAACATGTATGAAGCCACAACCATGGTTGTAAACCTACAACATGTATGAAGCCTCAACCATGGTTGTAACACTACAACATGTATGAAGCCTCAACCATGGTTGTAACACTACAACATGTACGAAGCCACAACCATGGTTGTAATACTACAACATGTATGAAGCCACAACCATGGTTGTAATACTACAACATGTACGAAGCCTAAACCTCACCTCTGCTCCAACCATCCCAGTTCCAGATGCCGCATCCAAGATCTTTGCTGATTTGTCACTGATGATATCTGCAATGACATTTGCAATATTGGCAGGACCGACGTAGCCCACTGATTCTACAAGCTGTACAATAATCAAGTCCTTTTAAATGCAGTCATTCCCTGGTGTCAGCGATAAGGATGCATTTTCTTTTACTTTACAAATTAACAAACATGATTTAACGCCAATTTTATGAGAAAGTTAAAAATGAAATGAAATGGTATGTCTTCGAAATCAGTCCCAATAGTAACATTATGAAGAAGTAAAAAAACAACCAACTTAACTGATTAAATGTTCTCATAACAGGAACTGAAAAAAGTACCGGGGTAGGGGGGGGAGGTAGGGGAGTGGGATTGGGGCAACTGACACAGCAAAGTGATGATCGTGAAGAAAAGAAAAAAACATACAGGTCATATTTTTATAGACCATAAGGAAAAGAAAGATTCTTGGAATTTGTTTTGCGTTTGGTTAAAAAATGCTGAGAAGTTGTTGAATTGGGATTCAACCAGGCCTGGAGTTAAAATTTCTGAGGAGGCTAGCCCTAAGAAGCAAATCATGGAACCTTTTTTATTGTCTGATGCTGTTTGTTAAGTATGATGCAATTCCACTGTAAGCCACGCCCACTTCGCACAAACTGGCTCCACTAGGAGTTGCATTGAGCTAGTTTTTCTTTGATGTTTATGCAAGACAAGTTTAATAATTAAACTTGGCTTTCACATAAGATCTTCAAAGACCTGAGGTCTTCCCAGAATTATAAGCTTCTATCCTAAAAGATGCTTTTTAACAATGAAATTGGTGATTTACAAACATATGCCAGCCAGCTCACTGGAGCTGGAAGTATCAAAAGCTTTGGGTGTTTAGCAGACACGTGACACGATGACTTACCAACAGGCCAAGAGCACATCAACAAAGGCAATTACTACTGCCTGTCCATACCGTTTTAAATAACAAGACCATTTAGGAGTTAAATAATATTTAGTACAATGACTTGCTTTGTCACAAGTGACCTCTTCCATTTGAATTGCTTAGACAAAAGACCATTCCTATGTCACATTGTTCGGGCAAGCTTTTATGTAGTTACAATAGAAGATGAACACCCGTACTCAAGTTCTGAATGAATGTGTACGGCACAATGGTTCCAGGGTTTGTCTATCTGAAGGTTGCTATGCTAAAGCTTGCCCGACACCATGTGACGATGCAACACTCTCTTTAGTCTGGGGATAGCCCTATGTAGGCCTCTTCCTCTGTGCTGTATACAGATACGAGGTCCTAGATATGAGGGTCTGTTTCCGGGAAAAATGATTTTCAGAGCTCTATAATTCAAATCTTACCTGTAAGAAGCTACTAATCTCACTGGATTAACATTCCATGGCTGCATTTATTATTTTGCGGTGGGTTTTTGACGTCAGATATTCCTCATAAATCCATCCATTTATTGTTGAGAGCTGATTATTTCACAAAAAATGATGGATTTATGGGGAGTATCTGTCGCCAAAAACCACTCCCCTAAATGTATGCGATCATGGAATGTCAATCCTTTGAGATTAGTACATGAAGTACCGGTAGCTTCTTATAGATAATACTTTAATAATGGAACTCTGAAAATATTCTGCCCCTGAAAAAGGGATCCCATATCCAGGACATCACTGTAGTATTTATACAAAAGTAGAAAGTTTCCAGAGCTCATCTGGGGAATCCAATTTGAGTTTTGACTTGTGACCATTCAATTCATTGTAGGCCTACCAGACATCTTTTGAAATGTAACTCACAAATGACAGTCCAGGAGGTCAAACTGCTGGTTAGTTCACCTTTTGCAAAGTCTTAAAGACGCAAGCTCGTCGCCATTACCCGACGGCCATTTTCGTGGCATGGCAGATCATGTACAAGATACACATGTACAACGTGAAACGCCTTTCAGTGCAAGAGATATCTGACGGCTATTTTTTGCCGACGAGTCTGTATCTTTAAGGGTGCCTCTTGACGTAATCATCAGTGTAGAAGTTCAACTCGCAAATGGCTTACTACGTGGTCAAAAGCACAGCAATTTCAATACAAACTTACCTTGTTGTAATTTTCTGCCCATTGATTGTAAATTTTTCCAATCTTGTCCCCTCCTTCTGGACAACTGTAGATTTGGTCCCGGAAGTAATGGAACTCATCCACAATCGTTTGTGAAGCTGGCTCATCAGTTGGTTTATCACCCATTTTTATTGCCCCTTTCTTGTTCACTTCAACAAATTGTAGAGATCACAGCGTTCTGGTCCTTGTTCCTCACTGTACAGTCTGATGATTAGCAAACAAAATACACATGATTACTATTATACTAATATTTCCATTGAGATGGAGGTATCTCCATGATTACCATTCATTCTTTTCACTCTCTTTCCTGAAATTTTCTTTTTTAAAAGACCAATTGAACTTATTATTACAGTTGCTCATTGAGGTAGAGTTGTTCTTTAGAAAGAAAGTAGAAAGACAGACAATTCAAGAAGTTATTTGATTTTCTATATTTTGTGGCTCGCAAAACGTTTCAAGAAAAAGGAAAGAAAAAGGAAACAAATATTAATTTTCCAGTCACTGCAGCTAGTGAAATGAATTGGTTAATAAAATAATATAGTTCTTCTTCACCTAAACATTTTTTCATTTTTCCCTTTTCTTTTCCTTCTTTATTTTAGTTTAAAAGTGGTATACATTAATTAAAATGTAATTGTTTTTACTGAACTTCTAATAATTTGTATAATTATATACATCAATTATCCTTCTCCTCTGCAGTTTGTGACTTTTCTGCTTTGTCAACATAAAATGATGAACAGTTCTTGCACTTACAGGTAAACTGTCTCGTGGTGAACAGGAATCAAAATAGGGGACCGGAACGACGTGTTGATCAGAAACAGGTTACCCATCCTTACATGTCCAGAAAGGTTGACAGAATGCATACAGAGAGAAACAGGCACTTTGAACGATTTCAAAGACAAAGTGTCGAAATCATGAAAAATAAGCCGTTTTCATGTCTACATTGGGCTTGAAAACGTACGCCATTTTAGTTCCTTTGGGCATGAATGCACTCAAGTTCTGGCCGCGTGATGAAATGTTCACTTGAATTTTCTTTTTTAAAGGTCAATAATCAGCGTTTCAGCTACCAGTTCCTCAAGAGGAATACTTTATAATTTTAAAAAGGGAAATAAGGTCCAACATCCATTAAAAAAATCAAAAAAATTCCCTTAGAAAGTGGCAGTTGGATATGGAAATTTTCCGTAAGGAGGGTCATGAATTAGACCCAGTAACTGGGGCGTTAAGTACTCCCCCTTTATTATTTACACTAACGAGAGAGGGTCAGTGTACTTCACGCCCCAGTTACTGGGTCTAGTCACGAATGTGACCTACATAAAAGGAGATAAAGTGGCAGTCAGGATACAGCATTTTTGCCTCGTAATCTTGACATTCATTTGATTTGAAACAGAAAAACTCCTCCAACTTACCTTTCTTTGCAGTATTTTTGTCGTGGAATGAAAATGTGTACAAACTGCCTTCCCGATGTCCGGATTCACACAAGTACTAAGTAGTTGTTGTATTGTACTTCTGCTGAACTCTGCTGCAATGGTTTCAGAAAATTGCAGTTTAGCGCCCCCTGCTGGCCATGTCTGAATTTTAAAAACATGCCGTGTCCGAATTAAGCGACTTTGGCTCCAGCGCATGCGGGTGGCCGTTGGCTGCAGCGACAACGTTGAAGAATAAGACTTTTCGGTCATCCGGCCACAGACACTACCAAAGTCGTTAATTCAGACTTGGTCATAATTATCACGAAATCAAAGAATAATGGAATGAGTTCCCCTATGACCTGATGCTTCTTTTGAGCGGGCTACACACACCTAATGGAACGATTGCGAAATTTAGGCCTAGACTTGTGTTGAAAAATTTGTGATCTGGCCCAAACGTTCTCTGTCGCGCAACTGTTACTAACCACATCGTTTCAAAAACATAATGTTTTATCCACATCAGGTTTAAACGCGATTTTTGTTTGTTTATTCGTTGCAAAATAACACGCTCTTTTAAATTTACATTCGCTGGAATCAATTCATTGTCAAGGTAAAATCGGCTTGAGCATGGGGCGCCGTTTGTAAATAAATTACTTGAAGACATTTTTCAATGGTTTGTAACAATATTCCAAGGTTTACAATGAATTATATGTAATTCATAAACAGTGTATTTAAACTTTGCTTTTGTTGTTTGCATACCACGTTTGTTTTATTATTACCAAAAGCCGACTTTTGGTGTGACTCTGTCGGTCACGGCATACATTTGCACGTAGTTTGCCTTCAGCTTAGATGACGTTGTACCCACAATAGGTCATGTGATGACATGTAAACATTGGTCGCGCAATCGGTCTATTGCAACATCGCTTAACATGAGAGGTCAAGGGGAAAGATGGTTGTTTACTTCAAATATTATCTGACATGCTAACGTAACATCAAAACAATGGTCATGTTTCAAAACTGTATAGACGTTTTCACTCCGTAAATCAGTCTTGTTGGGAAACCATTTTCACCTAGTCCGGAAACACCAGTCGTCACTGACACCACGAAGTAGCACCGTGTGTACAAAACCATATTTTTTTCAGTTTTCAGTTTTGTACGTTTTTATACAACATTCGTCATGCCCTACAATTTCATGAAGTTTCAAATTTTCACTTGCTTTACTTTTTTAATTATAATAATTATGTATGGCAAAATTTGCCCGAAATTGACAATCTTTGTTTTCACGAAGTAGCACGCAAGTAACATTTACCATTGAAATGCACGGCGCGCACCATACTCAAAATGTGAACAAAATGATTTCACGAAGTAGCACTGTCCTTGTGCGCGCCCCACGTGTGTGCGCGCGCGCGCACAAGTTTGCATTACTAATACATTGGAGAGTGCTACTTCGTGAAATCGGAAATAGTCTATTTTGCTTCTTTTCCGGTTTCACGAAGTAGCACGCACCTTTTTTACTTTATTGCTTGTTAATTTAGAATGCAAAGTGGACAAAAGCAGTATATTTATCAAGTTTAAAGCATCCAGAGTCCACAATGAGAAAACCAGTTGAAAACACTCTGAAATTCTAAAGGATAGTGGCGTTTTAAAAAGCGTTCAGCTTTAGACGCCGTTTTCTCCGATTGCTACTTTTTACTGGTATGACGTGCGTGCTACTTCGTGGTGTCGGTGACGCAGTGTTGAACTAACAACGACGCAACAATTCGAAGGCCCAATACAAGCAGTACACAACTATGCAAGGGCACGACGGACCCGTGGACAGATTTCTCGTCACTTACCCAAACGTTCCAACCAGCAATTTATCCTTTTCTACTATTCATTGCTCTGTCCACAAGTTCTGGTTGTCATTTACATGAACAACCAGGCATGTAGGATGATTCTACCGGGGGCGGGGGGGGGGGGGGGGCAGAAAAACGAAATCTCTCAGTGGGGAGGCCAAGGCATGCGAGCGCGAAGCGCGAAACCTGTACGGCGTGGGGTCCGGGCCCGCTTAAGGGCCCGGGAAAATTTTGTACGGCTTGAATCTCTGTAGTGCATTATACGCCTCACTGGAACACCTTTTGAGCAAACGATATTTTTTAAATTTCAGCACCTTTCAAGGGAAAAGGGACCATGAAGGGCAAATTTTTGAAATACATTTTTTTAATCAAATATCCATGCTTAAGGACAGCTTAAAGAAAATGGAAAGTAATTTTTTGTACTAAAATTAAGATTTAATGCACTAAGTCAATGTACAAAAATGACAAATCATATGACACATAAGGGTGCTGTTGCGTAAACTCATAACAGGAACAGAGTCTCACAGCAGCATAAAAAATGAACAAAATGCGTGTATTGTTTCTAATTACTGGCTTCTGAAAGTTGTCAATGATGGAGGAGGTAGATCAATTGAAATGAGCTTGAAGACGGTCACAATAACAATACAATAAACCTGTTTTCTGCAAGAATATTGTCTGTGTTTTTGATCTCTGAAGTCTCAGCTTTTACATTCTGTTTCTTCTTTAAGCTTAATTCAATAGACAAAGATACTGTCAGTTCCTATCAGATCCATGTGTGCACAAAAGTGTCCAGGAAAATTGCCCCACAATGCATTGCGAAGGCACGCTTCACATGCAAAATGCTTTGAATACATTAAGACAAGTTTAAAGGTCAAACGGTAAACATGAGCTAATTAAAAGAAAGGAGTGGTCACCTCAAAATATGTTTTGACACCCATTAATAAGATAACATCCAAATACTAGTGGAATTGCCCTTTTGAGAAAAGAAAACAAATTGTATTTTTTGGGGGCACAAACCAACCATGATGTTGCAACTTTGCTCATGAATATGCAAAATTCAATTTGCATAAAAACACAAAATTCAGGAATGTCAAACACCCCAAATTCGGCAAAGAAAAAGTAAAATTCTTTTGTCAGAGTTGTTTCAAGTCTTTAAAAAAAAATCTTGTTTCATAGGTCCTAGAATATCACGACCTGTAAGCTTTAATTTTCACTGGTGGGATTTTGTACGTAGGCCTACAGTACATAGTATGTACAGGCCTGTCCCTTAAGTATGGGGATAAGTTTTACCAATGGTATACATGTATATGAACTTTATATTTCAAATTCTTTGAGTAAACCACCCAAAATGACTGTTTATAGCGAACATAATCTTACTCTGTCTCAATGTTTCCATTTGTACAACACGACGTGAGCTATTGCTTGAAGGGGCAAACAGTAGGCCTATGGAACAGGGATAGAGAAAACTTCCCTATAGCATTGTGTGTAATGGAAAATATAGGTTATTGCGTAGTGGGAACTCGTCGTCGTGATGAGGAGCGGGGAGTGTCGACAGGAACAAGATCCCGCAAGTAATTATTAACATTTCCATTTTCCCAATGTGATCTGATTAAAATTATGTCCTACTACACACTGCTACAAATACTATCCACTCTGAGAATGCAAATAACGAAACTTATTATTTATTTTTTAAGGGGGGGGGCCTGGCCCCCACCATATTTTCAGGGGGAGGGGCATTGCCCCCCCCCCTCCCCCCGGTTCCAACGTGCCTGAGTCAACAGCTATTTGAATATTATTTGTTACAGTCATGGATTGGTGGAGCTCTTGGTACATGACCTCGGCCTACATTCAAGGCGAATACATTAAGCATACATGTATGTTTCAGCCAGTGCATGCTATAGCGAGTCTGCTACCGATCTAGCTTGCTTCCGGTTGTTCGTCAAGTTCACGAGTGCACTCCCATGAACCTGTGCCAGCAGGCTGTACGACTACTTGTAAAGTATGTAAAGTCTCGTAAAATATGTCATTCTCTGGTCATTCGTGTTCTTGTAATGTACAACTAAGACTCACTTGTACTTTTTATCATGTTTTCCTTTGAAGTTTCATGTTCTTTTAATCAATTCGCCACTGAAAAGTTTTACTGTGAAAATTGTACAGTAAATTACTGGCAGCACGGGCGCTAGCCTTTCGTCAAGGCTTTCGAGGCTTTTAGATATCTCTGTATAGCCGCAAAGCCACTATAGCGAAATACCAAGTCAGCGCGTGCGACGAGTGGCTTCGCGGTTACATAGCTGTGTAAAATCCTTGATAATACACAAAGCACAAAAATTACATTGAATTCACGGTTGAACTTCGTTTTTTTTTTTCACGGGTATTGCACCTCTTCTTTCAGTTAGCAAGACTATATTTTATTTTTACCTTGACTAGATTTTGTTTACAGTGTATGTACTATTTAATACATACAAATATTGTATTCTGAATAACACACACCATGTATTCTTATTGACCAAGTACCATCATGCTTGCAGTCATAGTTGTGTATTTTGATTAATGTTTTTTCCCCTTTTATTTGATTTTTATATGCAAAAGTAAATATTTTGTTTGCACGTTTGGTAATATCAACAAAATCCTTGATAATACACAAAACACAAAAATTACATTGAATTCACGGTTGAACTTCGGATATTGAACCTCTTCTTTGACCTGCCTACAAATTTGCATATTTTTAGAATTACAGTATGATTTATATAAACCAGTAATTGCTGTTTCCCTGAACAGTAATTCACTGTTGACTACACCGTTTGCGACATTACTGTAAATCAAATAAAGTATAAACCATGGCAGTACCGGCTTTCAAACAGTATTTTTCCAAGTCAAACAGAAGTTATTGTGCAGTCGGTTTACATTAAATTACTGAGGGTAAATACAGTAAGGTACTGTATTTTTTACAGTATTATTTTACAGTATGTTGTATTACCGCTAAAATAATGTGGAAATACCATATACCGCGTCTATACTTGAAGCGGGTATTTATATTATTTCACTGATATTTCAAGAGAAATCTGCTAAGGAATAGAGGCATCATGGAAGATAAAGTTAGCCAGGCTAGTCATCATAGTGGCGAAACGGGATGGGCAAACTGCCCAAAGGAGGACTTCCGGTATTTACGGCACAAAATTTATGGGGCAGCCCCAAAAGGAACAGAAGAGATTCGGAAAGTTTACGATGACTATGCCGTCTTCTACAAGCAGGTAAGATGGGGATCACGCAGAATCGTACATTGGTTGAAAATTAAGAGGTCTGGGAGAAGCCCAGTTCATATCTCAAAATTCCTCCATGGCGCCCTTGGAATTTCAAGTTACATGCCGAGTATCGATTATACTCGTTTGAAATGTTAGTGACGTTTCAGAATGAAACTTAATTTTGTCGATTACCAACCCCAATGTTAATAAACCCCGATGCCACTGTCAGACACCGGCAAACCAGTCTCACCGCAGATCATTACACTACACCGCTCAGCCAAAATCATAATTTGATCTATCCATGATCACACGATCTCTATGTTTTCCCACTGTCTACATTATTAGGCATCGCTTAACTATGGTTACGTGGGTCACTCCAACTTTGCTAACGTAGTTTCTGACGTCATCCATGACAAGACAGCGAGAATCTTGGACGCAGCATCAGGAGTCGGAATGGTTGGAGAAAATGTAAGGTTTGGTTTGGTTTATAAATAATTGGTTTGTCTCACAAAATTGACATCCTATGAAATTCTGTTAAGCATGCAGCTCTGTATGAATAGACCAATTGCGCGACCCGTGTCACGTGACCTATTGCGGGTATTAAATGTAAACAAACACGACGTCCCCCATAGGAAAGTGCGGTACGGTAGTACATGATGATTGTTGCATTTGTTCATTAGTTTGATGCTTTTCTTTCTCGAAATCTGTGAAAACATTGAAGAGTTTGTACACCTTTGAGTGGCCGAATAACACCATTAAGGACAGTTCCAGCAAGTCTTGGAAATTGTACAAGTAACGTATAATGTGCAAGATGTGCACTAGTGCACGACGGAACGTTTAGGTCTGACGACCGCGATCACACACTTTTCAACGCAAGAATTTAAAAGTTTTGAAGCTGAATCATCCAAAGAAATTACAAAACTGTGTGATTCCTTTGCCTATTTGAAATTTCGCAAGGCTAGGTAAATGCTCACTTTTCCAACGTTCTTTACCTTTTTTATAGTGATCTAGGCCTACATTACAAACGAAATAACAGGCGGGTGACTACATGTCGTCCGACGCCGGTAGTGCATATTATGTTGCTCAAAATAAATCTCTTTTGTAGTAGAATACTGGTACTTAATGGTAGTTTACGAAATAGTAATGTGATTAATATCAATGTCACAATATACAACCTTAATCAAATTGGCTTGGTAACTGTGCTATAATTACCAAAAGCCGAATTTTGGTGTGACTCTGTCGGTCACGGCACGTGTTTGCACGTAGCCTGCCATCAGCTCAGATGACGTTGTACCCACAATAGGTCACATGATGACATGTAAACATTGGTCGCGCAATCGGTCTATTTAGCGTAGGTTTCTTTTGATATATTAAAAATGATAAAGTCATCTGGTTTGAATGTGGACACTCGAAACCCAGTCACTACCTGCGTTAAAAAAATCCTACACTATCTTTACAACGTCTGGAAAAGGTAATTAGCTTTGAAAGAAGTATGAAGTCCACATTAGGAGGTATGCGGTGTACTTGTTACTGTACCCAATTGCTCCGATGCAAATTCTAACACCAAATGACCTCGAAGGGTTTGAACGAACCTAGGAAACAGGGCTGTTGGAAAAACCTCAAGTCCCAACCAGACTCCGTAATCATAAAAAACACAATAATTAGATTCTTTATCAAACAGTTGAAGAAACACGGCTTCACCTGTATGGATGGTTTGGATCCATCTCAGGGTTCACTTGACTACAGCAAGACACTGGATGTGTATACCAACTACATATGTGACACTCTGGATGAACACAAGACTCAAATACAAGATGGTTAGTTGAACTAACAAGAAATGCTTTATTTGTTGAAAAAATAACCTCAACTATACCTTTACGGCGCAAACACAAGTTTTGTTCCAATGAGTTGCTAGACTATACACATTGTACAACTTTTTTGGCTTAACAGACTTCTATGATGTTGTCATAATGTGTGGAGCTTTGGGTATACCAGGTCACGTGACGGAATCATGTCTTCCAGAGCTGATCCGAATAACTAAACCAGGTGAGAGTCAAAAGGTTACAAACAAAACAAACAAAACAAAAACAAACAAGAAACAAACAAGAAACAAACAAGAAACAAACAAGAAACAAACAAACAAGAAACAAACAAACAAAAACAAACAAACAAACAAACAAACAAACAAACAAACAAACAAACAAACAGACAGACAGACAGACAGACAGACAGACAGACAGACAGACAGACAGACAGACAGACAGACAGACAGACAGACAGACAGACAGACAGACAGACAGACAGACAGACAGACAGACAGACAGACAGACAGACAGACAGACAGACAGACAGACAGACAGACAGACAGACAGACAGACAGACAGACAGACAGACAGACAGACAGACAGACAGACAGACAGACAGACAGACAGACAGACAGACAGACAAACAGACAGACAGACAAACAGACAAACAGACAAACAGACAAACAGACAAACAGACAAACAGACAAACAGACAAACTGACAAAGAGACAAAGAGACAAACAGACAAACAGACAAACAGACAAACAGACAAACAGACAAACAGACAAACATACAAACAAACAAAACAAACAAAACAACAAACGAACGAACTAACGGAGGGACGACCCAACGACCCAACAAACAAGCAAACAAGCAAACAAGCAAACAAGCAAACAAGCAAGCAAGCAAACAAGCAAACAAGCAAACAAGCAAACAAGCAAGCAAGCAAGCAAGCAAGCAAACAAGCAAACAAGCAAACAAGCAAACAAGCAAACATCCCAACACAAAGCATGGACCTACGTGTCAAACTGCCGCATGTAGCATGGCACCAATGCTAAACTTTGAAAAGGTTCACACTACTTTGGGTATGTCTTTATCAGCCGTTTAAACACCCCCATGTGTCATGCTCTCGACCAATCAGGATGGATATACTGTCTGGGATATTTTATTAGTAACAATTTAGTCATTTCATTTGCGCAAGATGCATGTGTGATACCGGTAGTATACCAGTAGTTAAATCAGCCAGACTTATAATTGTTCGTTATTTGTTTTCCACACTAGGTGGTTTCATCATGTTTACTGTTTCTACCAAAGTACTGGATGAGTGGCAAGACAAGTTGAACACAGCTATAGAGGACCTGAGTAAGAAGGGTTTGGTGGAACTTGTTGAAACGCGCTGGATCGAGTACATTAAGTGTGAGGACCACGAGAAAGCCATCGTGCCAATTCTCCGGGTCAAATAGATAGAGGGCGGAGTTCAAACCGCCATCGAACAAAACAACGGCGACAGGAGCAACGGGTAGCAGTAACAATCAACAATATAAACAAGACAGAGTTTTATAAAACAAGATAAACAACAAAACAGAAATAACTATCTTTCAAATCATTGGTTATTCATGTGACAATAAGGCATTGTATCGTAATGATAATCATTAAAGTAATTGGTAATGGAACGATGGCTCGTATTACAAAATAAGATTAAATTATCTTAACTCCACAATGACACAGATTAATTAGGCTGTTAATGAGTTATGAGAATCATTATAGGGTAACATACAGATTTTTTTGACTTTTTGACTTATTGAACGAGCAATAATTAAATCAGATCAGATCAGATCAGACCAGATCAGATCAGATCAGATCAGATCAGATCAGATTAGATTAGATTAGATTAGATTACACATTTTGTTTCCATCGGCGGGCGCATAAAAACATACATATAGATTGAAACAATAATTATTTGTCGGCAAAATTACAGAGATTAAAAAAGCAAAAAATACTGTGACGAAAATGCCCCCAGAAATTGGTGATTTTCGTCAATCTTATAACCTTTAGATACTCTACTTTAGATGTACAGTGTTTTCAGCATTTATTTCCATAATTTGTACTGGATTAGGAGGTATTTTCGATGTATAAATCCACTTGTGTGTAGCGATAACTTTTACACACACGTGTGTGTACATCATATGAAATCCAAGACGGCGTCTTCAATTGAAACTTCAACATGATTGGTCGAATGTTCAGAAATTATTACCTGGATTGTGAGCCTGAAAAACACCTTTATTTGTGACTGTAAAAATACATGATTTTATAATGAACAATCTTTTATTCTTTTGATGGTCATTAGAACAAAACTTTTCCGGTAGGAAAATTAAGTAGAAAAAAATGACAGCATTATCGTCTGTTTCAATGCATTCACCCAGATTGTGCATATTAATTAGATGACCTCATCATATTTTATTATCAATAATAATGGGTTTGGTTTACGTTCGATTGGAACTCGACTAATGGAATTACTTTAAGGATGGGATTGCTTAATTAATTCATTCTTTTTATTTAATGAAAGACTAAATCTTAGAGGATATTTTAATACTTTCATTCAGAATCAAACTGTATAAATAAGTGATTCTGAGCCTCTTTATGACTTGAACTTCTCACTTATTTTTGCTCTGGCCGAGTTTTGGGGCGTGGCTTGTTTGCTATGCGTGAGGGCTTTTTGTGCGTGCAGTTCAATTTGTATAAAAAGGGGAGCAAATTTGGAGAATGCCAGCCGCTCTCTCCTCTCAGACAGAGCAGAACAGAGCTGAGCTAGCTGAGTTTGAGATTGTTGCTGACCTCCAAACAAATTCTAGCCGAAATACAGAGGACAATTGGGGAGCTGCTGATATAGAGGTATGTGAATAATATTTAAGAATATTATTTACTGGAACCAAGAACCACATTTTTAAGGAGGATTTGATGATGCTTTGAGGGCATATTTTGTTCACATCTTTCCTTTTATTTGATGAGTAGATGTAATTTGGGGAGGTAGTTCGAGCTGTGAGCATAATTATCAATAAACCATGGAGGAGCTATTGAAATTTGGTATTAGGGAGCAATGGAATGAACTCTTTATTACTAAGGGAGCTATTTAAACCTGGAGAGTTTGTGTAGATTTTGTCCAGCATAGCATTGTCACGGGTGGGAAATGATACGAACTGAGTCATAAAAATCTCCCATAATTGAAAAAAAGGGCAGAGAAATCCATTGTACAGATGTCATCAACTGTGTGGATAATATGCTGACGTATTTCATCAGCGTGGAACCAGGTGGGCAGTAGATCACACAGATGTACAAATTACTTGTTGAGCGACCGATTTGTTTCAGATCACACTTAAGCCACAGACACTCAAACTCACAGGAGTGGTTTACTGGTTGTACATTCATATTGTCCATAGCATAGATAGCCACGCCACCTCAGCGCGACCATTTTGACGATTCTTAGAGAAGCATGTGAAACCCGGAATGTTAGCAGAATGGATGGTAATCTCATTGAGCCAGGTCTCAGTGACGGCAGCTAAATCAACCATATTAGCAGTGAGAAGCAGTTACAGTTCCTGTTTTATTTCTTGTAGGGCGTGCATTGGTAAGCAATAACCCGGGAAGTGGATTTTTATTGATACGTCCATCAGGTGGATGAGGCATAACAGGTAGGTCTACCAGGTACGCGTGTTTTAGGGGTCATAACATGTTTTCTGTACAACACTACATGTACGTGTGATACGATAACTGGAATTCAAGTTGTTTACATTGCCAAAAACCATGCCAAAACCGGGCACTTTCTACCATAACTAAAAACTGGGTTTAGCTGCTCACCAATTAGATGAGAACCAGAGATTTCAATGTATGGAATTCCATTTACTGCCATTTGTGTGTCAATGTGTGACAGTATATTGCTTGGCTCCGTAGGCACTTGCACCATCAACGGCGCATAGTCTCAGTGTGGCGTCGCATAGTTGCGTCGTGCCGTCGCATATAATCGCGTCATGCCGTCGCATAGTCGTCGTGTCGTCGCATGTCGCGTCATGCCATCGCATAGTCGTCGTGCCGTCTTATAATTGCAAAAAACAAGACTCGCAAAACATATAGTTGCAAAAAACACGATTCACTAAACATATATTTGCAAAAACCAACATTCACCAAACATATACTTGCAAAAAACAAGACTCGCGAACCATATACTTACGAAAAACAAGAATGTTACCGTGGAGGCAGTAGTAGCGATATTGCGATTTTGGTTATTTAAAGGGGCACACCGGCTTCGTTGGGCTATTTGGGCTACAAAATAGGCTAACATATGACTTCAAAGGTCTTCCAGGAATGGTTCCTAAAAGAAACCATCAAATTTTGCCGTTTTCGAGCATTTTTCAAAAAACGATTTATCCGAACCCAAAAAAGTGGTTCGGATAAATCACGTGATCTTCGGAGTTAGTTTTACTTCCAGCCTTATAAAAGTAAATTACTGAACCAAATTTAAATCTTTTTTTTACAATTATTTATGAGTATTTGACAAAAAAGACTTATGTATTCAGATTATTGATACAATTTGTAAATAATGATGAAAAATCGAACGTAATATCCGCATTCAGAGAGTCCGTGCAACCGAAGCGTGTTTTACAGCGCACCAGCGTGGGAGCTAGCGGAACGTGAACCTTGGGGCATATCCCGTACATCCGGTGCCGTCTCTCGTGGGTCCAGAGAGACAAACCCCGGGGCATGAACTCCCCATTGCCGGTCTAGCCGTAAGCTTGGGAGCTTGTCGGAAGGGTTGGGAGCCAGACCAACACTTACGTTTTTTACGACTGTTTTAGTTTGTACCCCTAGCTTATTATCCCCTAACTATTGTAACGTGTTGCCTGCGTTACACACACGCGGGACGACGACGGGGAATGTTTATCCATGGAGGTAGAAATTAGACTAATTTCTACCTCCATGGTTTATCACATACAGCTGATCTTTCTACTTCTATGATAGCTGCATAATGTCCACTCCCCCCCCCCCCCCCCCCCCAATCGCCACAACAACAAAAAACCGGTGGCGGTGGCTGCGGCCGGCCAGTGAAGTCATCGCCCGAAAAACGGGAGAATGCCATCGCTAAAGCTGCCAGGAGAAAGGCAATCCGTTTGCAGCGAAGGCTGGAGGCTCGCTTGGCACATGCTGGCTTTCCCTTTGGATGTATTGTGTTTTTTTTGTACTTTTTACTTTTCGTTGGACCGCCTTTTGGGTGTTTTCCGTGTGATGTTTTTTTGTACCGATCCTTGGATGTCGAAGAAACGTTCTCCATTGCAAGTAAGTTCGTCCAGTTCGTCGTACACAGAATACAAACTGTCCGTTTATGTCTGTTTTTTATTTACTGTTTATGCCCGCCACGTGAATTTGAAAGTTGGACAAGAGGCAGAATCACTGACATTTGACAGGGCGGGGGGGGGGGGGGGGGGGGGCTGGAAGAGCATGATAGGGCGTACTATGTCTGAATAACCACGCCATTGTAATAATTCATACATAAACAGAGCACCTGTCTACTTACAACATTGCGCAACAATGTCATGTAAACTTAACAGTTGCAACGGCTGGAAAAGCGTATAAGCTGACCTTTGACCGTGTTTTGTTTTTTTCACATTTTTCGTTAATTACCTGATATTTTGATGATTTTTTGTTACAACCACTTAAATATTATTGTCTGTCATTCTACATCACTGAATTAGGTAAACAGTAAGCCGGTGTGTCCCTTTAAGTTCGCTTGCAGACTGGGGAGGGCGCCACCATGAGACGGAGTTGGGTTATGCCATCTTCCCGCCTCCGTCACTAGTTGTTGCCATCCGACCAAAATTTGCAGACAATAAACCAAGTCAATCTGAATCCACCGGTAGTCCAATGCCTTTTATTTTATTTTAGGTGTTGGGCTACTAGAACCCCTCCACATTACTAAAATAGACTTCACAAAAACAAGACTCGCAAAACATACTTGCAAAAAACAAGACTCGCGGAACATATACTTGCAAAAAACAAAATTCACCAAACAATAAATACTTGCAAAAAAACTAATTATATACACTTGATGGCATTAACGGGCTTTTGTATACTTTTATACAATTCATTGCTTTCCACATGTTTTGGTTGTCATTTACATGTACACAGCTATTTGATGATATTGTGGCGGGCATAAACAGTTATCCTGTCTATAATTAGGTGTTCAGACTCTGGTCCGAAGACCTCTTGTTAGGTGTTCGGCCAGCAGCCGAAAACCTATTGTTATTGTTCTGTTTTTTAGGTGTTCGGACTCTGGTCCGAAGACCTCTTGTTTTTGTTCGTTTTTTTTAGGTGTTCGGCCAGCAGCCGAAACCTATTGTTATTGTTCTGTTTTTTTTTTAGGTGTTCGGCTATCAGCCGAACAACTATTGTTATTGTTTAGTTTTTTTTTTTGTTTTTTTTTTTAGGTGTTCGGCCAGCAGCCGAAAACCTATTGTTATTAGGTGTTCGGCTACCGGCCGAAGACCTATTGTTATTAGGTGTTCGGCCAACAGCCGAACAACTATTGTTACTGTTAAGTTTTTTTTAGGTGTTCGGCCAGCAGCCGAAAACCTATTGTTATTGTTCTGTTTTTTTTTTTTTTTTTAGGTGTTCGGCTACCGGCCGAAGACCTATTGTTATTGTTCTGTTTTTTTAGGTGTTCGGCCAGCAGCCGAAAACCTATTGTTATTGTTCTGGTTTTTTTTTTAGGTGTTCGGACTCTGGTCCGAAGACTTCTTGTTTTTGTTCGGTTTTTTAGGTGTTCGGCTAGCGGCCGAAAACCTATTGTTATTGTTCTGGGTTTTTTTTAGGTGTTCGGCCAGCAGCCGAAAACCTATTGTTATTGTTCTGTTTTTTTAGGTGTTCGGCCAGCAGCCGAAAACCTATTGTTAGGTGTTCGGCCATCAGCCGAACAACTATTGTTATTGTTAAGTTTTTTTTGTTTTTTTTAGGTGTTCGGCCAGCAGCCGAAAACCTATTGTTATTAGGTGTTCGGCTAGCGGCCGAAAACCTATTGTTATTGTTCTGTTTTTTTTTTTTAGGTGTTCGGCCATCAGCCGAACAACTATTGTTATTGTTCAGTTTTTTTTTGTTTAGGTGTTCGGCCAACAGCCGAACAACTATTGTTACTGTTAAGTTTTTTTAGGTGTTCGGCCAACAGCCGAACAACTATTGTTACTGCTAAGTTTTTTTAGGTGTTCGGCCATCAGCCGAACAACTATTTAGGTGTTCGGCTACCAGCCGAAGACCTATTGTTATTGTTCTGTTTTTTTGGTGTTCGGACACAAGTCCGAAGACCCTTTGTTTTTGTTTTTTTGTTTTTTTTTGGGTGTTCGGACACAAGTCCAAAGACCCTTTGTTTCTGTTCGGTTTTTTTTTTTAGGTGTTCGGCTACCGGCCGATGACCTATTGTTATTGTTCTGTTTTTTAGGTGTTCGGACTCTGGTCCGAAGACCTCTTGTTTTTGTTCGTTTTTTTTTAAATACTTCTTCTTCTTCTTCTCCCTGGCGATTGTCCACTTTCAAATGCACACTTCCGAAGGTCATATAACCTTGAAAATTCATACATAGGTAGTTTATGGCAAGGAAACAAAACCGTTTGAGTGACGTCATGATGACGTCATCGGGTGTCGAATTACGTTAAATCAAAGTTTATTATTTAAATAAATCATAACTCCTGAAGTACACAATGGAATTTTACAATCTATACATCATCGGAAAGGTCTTTAAAAAATAATTAAATGTCTCACAGAGATGACCCCAATTTGACCTTGTCTTCCGGTTCAAACCGGAAGTTGAAGCAAAAAATGCTTAAAAAGTCACAATTTAAGCTGTGGAGTCAATATGAAACAGAATTTGGACATGGTTTCAGTGTACGAAATAAAATGTAGTTTATGACCGTTGAAAATATTACATTGACGACGTCATCAAATGTTACAGTTTGTTACGACGACGAGTTTAAAAATAAATAAAAAATTATTTCAAATTTTTTTTGAGCAAACTACATGTTGAATTTTTTAGTAACAGATAACGACTATAAAAGCCTAATTGTGAAATTTGAACAAAATTGGCCGTTGAATAACGAAGTTATATTAAGGTGAAAAGTGCCGTTTTTAGCGCGATCGCCGATAGAGTCTGTACAGTTACCTTACTGTATTGCACCCCGTGCGTGTGCACTCTAGGCTTTTACTGCACGCTGTGTATATACATACACGCAACAAGTCAGGGCCCAATTTCATAGAGCTGCTTAACGGCAAGCAAATTTTTCTGCTTACTATAGCAAAAAATGTGCTTAAGCGTAAACGTATTTCACCAGCGTTTGCTAACTTAAGCACGTAAACAAACTGCGCACGCAACAAAAAAGTACCGTCTGCTTAAGCAAAAAATACTTCCGATCGAAAAATTTACAAAATGGCGGACGAAGTCAACGGAGTAGCGGTGGCTAAAAAATCAACAAAAAAGGAAATTATCGATGGAAATAATAAAATTTTCTGATGGAATTGGGTCACGTCAGCAAGCGCCCCCTTTGGTTCGAATAATAAAGAGATATACAGCCAAAATGAAACTTTGTATTACATTGTTACAATGTTTGATCCATGTTTGGTAAAACTATAAGTTTTCACGATGTGTTTGTACACATTTTTACGTGCAGTATACGCGTGCCTTACACACAAAATAACTAGCTGCCGATGATGTTTCATAACCGTTGCTGTGCACATTTTTAAGACTACTGCTGGGACTGGACTAGTACAAAGTTAACTTACATTATAAACGACTCCGTTATACTGAATGGATCACAAAGGACATTTCTTTCGTCATATTTCTTATTTATCTTAAAGATCAAGCTGAGTCATAACAAAAAAATGTGTCAGTCATGATGTCCGTTCCCTTTCTAAATTCTATTCTACAGTACTGCAAAGTTAACGCCGTTATTTTCCCAAGTTTGATTTGCTTTGGCAAAACGTTAACACCGTATGAAATATGACTGTTGTTAAATTCATGTCTTTACTGTAATTCAGGGCAATTTTCCAGCCATGCCTTTCGATAAAACTAGTCTATTAACAGGATAATTACATTGATTATCATGACAATATTGTGACTCTCCTCCAAATTATAGCGGCCATTTTGACACAACATGACTTGCTTAAGCACAAAAACGAGTGTTTAAGGCTGCTTGTTGGTTGCTTACCGCGTTAAGCAAAAAATCGTGCTTAATAGAGGCTATGAAATAGAAAATCTGTTTAACACGCCCGTTAAGCACAAAATTGGCTGTTATTTGTTAAGTAGCTCTATGAAATTGGGCCCTGGTCTTGTCACAGTTCATCGAACTTTGCGGTGTGTTAAGTTCTGTGTGTGTGTGTGTGTGTGTGTGTAATAATGCCAACGCAAAGAAAAACTGTTATGTCATGCCAAGTTCAGTGTGGAAATGTTTCCCTTTATGTCATTCTGGTGGCTTAATTGTGACAGGGAGAGGATGAGGAGACTTTACTGAGATGATCACATGCTCACGTGAGTTGTTTGATGTATAATGGTGGAGAAAATGCAATTGACAAAGTGATCGTCTTTCGTTCTATATATACCGATCACGTACGTGCTTACGTACGAAAGTCACAAGTGTGCACCAGCGGGGCCAGAGGCACTTTACCCCCGCGAGAGTTGTTGTCGGGATTCGCTGAGTAAAACTGTTTAAAAGTAAAGTTTAAAAGTAAAGTCATCGCTTTTCAAAATGTCCGTGTATTTCTTTAGCCGTGCACACTTGTGTTTATGATGTTTATCAAAGTGGGGTAGTTTTTATAAAACTTTGGAACTTTTTAATACAGATAATGAGCTCGGAATTTGAATCTGTCAAATGTCAGATTGACTGTACAGTACACCAGTGTTCAGTAAAGGTGATGTTACAAAATGAGACCGTTAATTTGATATAGCGCCATCAACGTTCACTAGCGATACACACTTCTTTATTTTATTGACACCGCATAGATGCCGAACAAAACGGAGGGCAGCAAGGGTCAATGTTTTGATAAAAGGCAATATGAATACTATTTTGAACAGACAACCTGGCGGCAGCCAATTGCACTGCGTAAAAAAGGAACACTTTGGAAAGCACGAAAACATTGTTTTTCCTGGCAGTTAAAATAAAAAAGGTGACTTGTTTTTCCTCCAGGAGTCGAGTTACAATAAATGTATGCGGTTCTTTATAATTCTTAGTGACCTGAGTTGACCTCGCTTCCTGTCCAAACTGGAAGTCCCCATGAAATACATATGATAAAGCTCTTTTTAATTATTTTCATATTCATATTTAAAGGTTTTATTTGATTTCACTTTTAATATATCAAACAAAATCAAAACCATGCGTTATACGGTGTCTCATAGAGACCATTATGTTGCTTTAAATGTTTCATTCCTCCAAAATTTTCTCCAAATAAATAACTCAAAATTGAAATTAAACTGATCCTTGAAACTGTGCATATACTTGAACCTCAATATGAAGACGCGAAATAAAACGATGACGTCATGATGACGTCATCAGATGTTGAGTTACAATAAATCAAAGTTTATTAATTAAATCAGAACTCCTGAAGTGCACAATGGATTTTTACAATCTACACATCATCGCAAAGGTCTTTTGGAAACTATTTAAATATCTCAAAGAAATGACCCCAATTTGACCTTGTATTGCGGTTCAAACCGAAAGTTGAAGGAAACAATTGTTATAAAGCCATTATTTTTTAGTTCTTTGGTCAGTATAAAACGAGCTTTGGACAGTGGTTTCAGTGTGTGAGTAGGTAAAGGACTCTGCGTTTTCAAGTTTAAAACTGATGACGTCATTACATTAAACAGCGTCCTCTGGTAACAAGTTTGAAAACAATGGTGCTACAACACTAATTGTAACGGCTTTTTAGGTGTTCGGGCTCTCAGCCCGGAACACCTCTTGATTTTGTTCGGTTTTTTAGGTGTTCGGACTCTGGTCCGATAACCTCTTGGTTTTGTTCGTTTTTTTTTAAATACTTCTTCTTCTCCCTGGCGATTGTCCACCTTCAAATGCACACTTCCGAAGGTCATATAACCTTGAAACTTCATACATAGGTAGCATATGGCAAGGAGACGAAACATAACTCCTGAAGTACACAATGGATTTTTACAATCTTTACATCATCGGAAAGGTCATCCAAAACTGCGTAATCGCTCTACAGACATGACCCCAATTTGACCTTGTCTTCTGGTTCAAACCGGAAGTTGAAAATGTTGGAAATTTTCAAAAATTCATATTTTAAGAAGTACTTATCACATGATCACAAATTTTACATCCGATTGTAGAGAATTGAGCCTTCTCAAACTTGTGCATTGGGGTGACACCATTTTGACCTTTACTTCCGGTTCAAACCGGACGTTTAACGCAAATCGATTGTCCATGTGCGTTCAAGCGTGTCCTACATTGCTGTAGAAAATCCAATGCCATTTTACATGTACACGTCCTTGTGTGTGCGTGGCTGTGTAACATCGATGCCCCATTGCTATGCACATTAATCACGCGTTGTTCTTAGTCTTTTTTCAAGGTGCACACTCCACGCTTTGTAAGTCTTTAATACAGGGCTTATTTAAAACTTTATAAATCAACAAAAAATCAACCGTTTGAGATATGAACTTAATTCTTTCGACAAATGTCCAGGTAAGGGAGGGTCTTTCTTTTTGACACATTAAGTGACACCTCTGTGACACCTACTTCCGGTCAAACCGGAAGTAGCTCTTTATTTAAAAATGCTAAGAGCTAGGAACATGATTCTTTCACCAAATACCAAGGTTCGGAAAGTTCATTCTCTGTTGCACATTGGGTGACCTCTACTTCCGGTCAAACCGGAAGTAGCTCCTCGTGTAAGAGTGGTTAGAGTTAGGAACATGATTGTTTCGAGAAATATCAATGTTAGGTAATGTCTTTCTTTGTGAAACATAAAGTGACCTCTGTAACCTCTACTTCCGGTCAAACTGGAAGTAGCTCCTCATTTAAAATTAGTAAGAGCTAGGAACATGATTCTTTCACAAAATAACAAGGTTTGGGATGGTCCTTCTCTGTTGCATATTGCGTGGCCTGTGATGTCTACTTCCGGTCAAACCTGAAGTAGCTCGTCAATTAAAATTGGTAAGAGCTTGGAACAGGATTCTTTCACCAAATACCAAGGTGAGGGAAGGTCCTTCTCTGTTACAAATAAATATTATCTTTTAAAGAACAATTTCATGTTTTCATGTTCATATATTTAGATACTTTAGTTGCTACATCAAATAACAACTTTAAGTACTATAATCCGAACACCTTGTTTTTGTGATGTCACAAAAACCTATGTCTAGTTAGGTGTTCGGCCAGCAGCCGAAAACCTATTGTTATTGTTCTGTTTTTTTAGGTGTTCGGACTCTGGTCCGAAGACCTCTTGTTTTTGTTCGTTTTTTTTTTTTTAATACTTCTTCTTCTTCTTCTTCTCACTGGCGATTGTCCACTTTCAAATGCACACTTCCGAAGGTCATATAACCTTGAAAATTCATACATAGGTAGTTTATGGCAAGGAGACGAAACCGTTTGAGTGACGTCATGATGACGTCATCGGGTGTCGAATTACGTTAAATCAAAGTTTATTATTTGAAAAAATCATAACTCCTGAAGTACACAATGGAATTTTACAATCTATACATCATCGGAAAGGTCTTTAGAAAATAATTAAATGTCTCACAGAGATGACCCCAATTTGACCTTGTCTTCCGGTTCAAACCGGAAGTTGAAGCAAAAAATGCTTAAAAAGTCACAATTTAAGCTGTGGAGTCAATATGAAACAGAATTTGGACATGGTTTCAGTGTACGAAATAAAATGTAGTTTATGACCTTTGAAAATATTACATTGATGACGTCATCAAATGTTACAGTTTGTTACGACGACGAGTTTAAAAATATAATTTTTTTTTATTTCAATTTTTTTTTGAGCAAACTACATGTTGAATTTTTCAGTAATAGATAACGACTATAAAAGCCTAATTGTGAAATTTGAACAAAATTGGCCGTTGAATAACGAAGTTATATTAAGGTGAAAAGTGCCGTTTTTAGCGTGATCGCCGATAGAGTCTGTACAGCTTACTGTATTGCACCCCGTGCGTGTGCACTCTAGGCTTTTACTGCACGCTGTGTATATACATACACGCAACAAGTCAGGGCCCAATTTCATAGAGCTGCTGAACGGCAAGCAAATTTTTCTGCTTACTATAGCAAAAAAATGTGCTGAAGCGTAAACGTATTTCACCAGCGTTTGCTAACTTAAGCACGTAAACAAACTGCGCACGCAACAAAAAAGTACCGTCTACTTAACTTAAGCAAAAAATACTTCCGATCGAAAAATTTACAAAATGGCGGACGAAGTCAACGGAGTAGCGGTGGCTAAAAAATCAACAAAAAAGGAAATTATCGATGGAAATAATAAAATTTTCTGATGGAATTGGGTCACGTCAGAAAGCGCCCCCTTTGGTTCGAATAATAAAGAGATATACAGCCAAAATGAAACTTTGTATTACATTGTTACAATGTTTGATCGATGTTTGGTAAAACTATAAGTTTTCACAATGTGTTTGTACACATTTTTACGTGCAGTATACGCGTACCTCACACACAAAATAACTAGCTGCCGATGATGTTTCATAACCGTTGCTGTGCACATTTTTAAGAGTACTGCTGGGACTGGACTAGTACAAAGTTAACAATACATTAACGACTCCGTGATACTGAATGGATCACAAAGGACATTTCTTTCGTCATATTTCTTATTTATCTTAAAGATCAAGGTGAGTCATAACAAAAAATGTGTCAGTCATGATGTCCGTTCCCTTTCTAAATTCTATTCTACAGTACTGCAAAGTTAACGCCGTTATTTTCCCAAGTTTGATTTGCTTTGGCAAAACGTTCACACCGTATATAATATGACTGTTGTTAAATTCATGTCTTTACTGTACAGTGTAATTCAGGGCAATTTTCCAGCCATGCCTTTCGATAAAACTAGTCTATTAACAGGATAATTACATTGATTATCATGACAATATTGTGACTCTCCTCCAAATTATAGCGGCCATTTTGACACAACATGACTTGCTTAAGCACAAAAACGAGTGTTTAAGGCTGCTTGTTGGTTGCTTACCGCGTTAAGCAAAAAATCGTGCTTAATAGAGGCTATGAAATAGAAAATCTGTTTAACACGCCCGTTAAGCACAAAATTGGCTGTTAAGCAGCTTTTTGAAATTGGGCCCTGGTCTTGTCACAGTTCATCGAACTTTGCGGTGTGTTAAGTTCTGTGTGTGTAATAATGCCAACGCAAAGAAAAACTGTCATGCCAAGTTCAGTGTGGAAATGTTTCCCCTTATGTCATTCTGGTGGCTTAATTGTGACAGGGAGAGGAAGAGGAGACTTTACTGAGATGATCACATGCTCACGTGAGTTGTTTGATGTATAATGGTGGAGAAAATGCAATTGACAAAGTGATTGTCTTTCGTTCTATATATACCGATCACGTACGTGCTTACGTACGAGAGTCACAAGTGTGCACCAGCGGGGCCAGAGGCACTTTACCCCCGCGAGAGTTGTTGTCGGGATTCGCTGAGTAAAACTGTTTAAAAGTAAAGTTTAAAAGTAAAGTCATCGCTTTTCAAAATGTCCGTGTATTTCTTGACCTGAGTTGACCTCGCTTCCTGTCCAAACCGGAAGTCCCCATGAAATACATATGATAAAGCTCTTTTTAATTATTTTCATATTCATATTTAAAGGTTTTATTTGATTTCACTTTTAATATATCAAACAAAATCAAAACCATGCGTTATACGGTGTCATAGAGACCATTATGTTGCTTTAAATGTTTCATTCCTCCAAAATTTTCTCCAAATAAATAACTTATAATTGAAATTAAACTGATCCTTGAAACTGTGCATATATTTGAACCTCAATATGAAGACGCGAAATAAAACGATGACGTCATGATGACGTCATCAGATGTTGAGTTACAATAAATCAAAGTTTATTAATTAAATCAGAATTCCTGAAGTGCACAATGGATTTTTACAATCTACACATCATCGCAAAGGTCTTTTGGAAACTATTTAAATATCTCGAGGCTCTTTCTTTTCGACACATTAAGTGACCTCTGTGACACCTACTTCCGGTCAAACCGGAAGTAGCTCTTTATTTAAAAATGCTAAGAGCTAGGATCATGATTCTTTCACCAAATACCAAGGTTCAGAAAGTTCATTCTCTGTTGCACATTGGGTGACCTCTACTTCCGGTCAAACCGGAAGTAGCTCCTCGTGTAAGAGTGGTAAGAGTTAGGAACATGATTGTTTCGAGAAATATCAAGGTTAGGTAAGGTCTTTCTTTGTGAAACATAAAGTGACCTTTGTAACCTCTACTTCCGGTCAAACTGGAAGTAGCTCCTCATTTAAAATTAGTAAGAGCTAGGAACATGATTCTTTCACAAAATAACAAGGTTTGGGATGGTCCTCTGTTGCATATTGCGTGGCCTGTGATGTCTACTTCCGGTCAAACCTGAAGTAGCTCGTCAAATAAGATTGGTAAGAGCTTGGAACAGGATTCTTTCACCAAATACCAAGGTGAAGGAAGGTTCTTCTCTATTACAAATTAAATGTTATCTTTTAAAGAACAATTTCATGTTCATATATTTAGATACTTTAGTTGCTACATCAAATAACAACTTTAAGTACTATAATCCGAACACCTTGTTTTTGTGATGCCACAAAAACCTATGTCTAGTTTTTTTTTTTTTTTCTGGGCTTTCTTAGTCGTCGAAACTTGTCCACAAATTTTCTCAAAAAGTTAAGCTTGTATGAACTTGAAACTTACTATGTACAAACATATTAGTGAGTGGATGATACAGAAACTTTTTTGGAATGATGACGTCATTGATGACGTCATGACGTTAAATAAACGTTAAATAATTCAAAAATTTAATAACTCAAGAACGGCAAATGCTACATTCAAAATCTTTAATGCATATGAAAGGTCTTGTGATGTGGGACAAATTGTATGCACACCGTGACCCCATTTGACCTTTACTTCCGGTAGAAACCGGAAGTTAAAGTTAAAGTTCATGTTATTTGGGGCTCTAAAGCCTAAGTGATTAAAAATATCAACTAACTTTTAATGAATAATATTTTCTTTAGCTCAAGAGCAATCTAGAAATGTGATATATGACGTCATAGCTACGTCACAACGAAATTGATACACGAGGTCGAAAAAAAAATTATTTTGCTATCTCAAAAACTAAAGCATGTACGGACTTGATACTTACTACATACTTAGACCACAGTGTGTATATGACAAAGCAAAATTTTGGGAATGATGACGTCATCGATGACGTCATTACATTAAATTGAAGTTTTATACTAAAATACTCATATCTTAAGAATAATGCATGCTACATACATGATCTTTACACCATATGAAAGGTCTTGAAGTACTAAACAAATCTTACACAGGGTGTGACCCCATTTGACCTTCACTTCCGGTCGAACCCGGAAGTAGTAGTTTTGTTATGAAAAATCGATTCTGAATTACGTAAATTTGTATATTAATTGTATAACTTAATTTTAAAGCCCCTCGACGATTCTACAAATATTTACAAAGTGTGACCTCATTTGACCTTCACTTCCGGTCGAAACCGGAAGTATAAGTTTGTACTACAAAAATATGTACCTTATTAATGAAACGTGGTACATTAATAATCGTTACATCAATTTAAAGCTCTCTGACAATTCTAGATACCATGCACAAGGTGTGACCCCATTTGACCTTTAGTTCCTGTCAAACCGGAAGTTGAAGTTTCATATGACAAACCTTCATGAATAAAGATAAAATAGTACAACTAAATATTTCGCCCGTCAGCATAGCACAAATAGACAAGAAACGTGCACACAATATTGACCTTAAAATTTTCAATTACGTAATTAAGCCGAACACCGTGAGTTTGTCCACAAACTCTAAATCTCTAGTTTTACTTCTCCTTCTTCTTCTTCTTATGCCTGAAGATTGTCCGCTAACAGAAGCACACTTCCTAAGCTTGTATGAACTTGAAACTTCACACATAGTTAGATATTCATTAGGACACGAAACCGTTTGAGTGATGTCATGATGACGTCACCCGGTGTCGAATTACATTAAATCAAAGTTTATTATTTCAAAAAATCATAACTCTTAAAGTACACAATGGATTTTTACAATCTATACATCATCGGAAAGGTCATCCAAAACTACGTAATCGCTCCACAAACATGACCCCAATTTGACCTTGTCTTCCGGTTCAAACCTGAAGTTGAAAACTTCAAAAATTCATATTTTTTGAAGTATATATCACATGATCACAAATCTTACATCAGATTGTAGAGAATTTAGTCCTCTCCAACTTTTGCATTGGGGTCACACCGTTTTGACCTATACTTGCGGTTCTAAACGGACATTTAACGCATTCTTTTGTGCATGTGCGTTCAAGCGTGACCGGCAATGCTATACAACAATCCAATGCCATTATACATGTACACGTCCGGGTGGGTGTGTGCGTGTGTGGCTAAGTGCCGTTGAAACAGTACATGTACATGTGCTACTGTATGATACAATAAACCGCACGTTGTTCATAGTCTCTTCTCAAGGCACGCACTCCACGCTTTGTTAGTCTTTTACACATAGCCTATTTAAACCTTTAAAAAATCAACAAAAAATCAACCGTTTGAGATATGAACTTAATTCTTCGACAAATGTAAAGGTTAGGGAGGGTCTTTCTTTGTGACCCATTGAGTGACCTCTGTGTCATCTACTTCCGGTCAAACCGGAAATATCTCTTTATTAGAATAATGCTATGTGCTTGGAACATGATTTTTTCACCATTACCAAGGATATGGTAGACATATTCCCTTGCACATTGTTTGACCCCTTTGACCTCTACTTCCGGTCAAACCGGAAGTAGCCCCTCATTTAAAAGTAAATAGAAGTAGGAACATGATTGTTCCTAGAAATATCAAACTAAGGGAAGGTCTTTCTTTGTGAAACATTAAATGACCTTTGTGACCTCTATTCCGGTCAAACCGGAAGTAGTTCTTCATTTAAAAATGCTAAGAGCTAGGAACATGATTCCTTCACCAATTGCCAAGGTTAAGGAAGGCCCTTCTCTGTTGTACATTGCTTGACCTCTTTGACCTCTAATTCCGGTCAAACCGGAAGTAGCTCCTCATTTAAAAATGGTTAGATGTAGGAACAAGATTCTCTCACCCAAAACTAACGTTAGGGGAGGTCCTTCATTGTTCTCCTCATTTAAAGGTAAATAAATGTAGGAACATGACTGATGTTCTTGAAGTCCTAATCAGATATTATTTCATAAAGCAATATTTCATGTTTCTATTTTCAAATTATTTTAGTTGTGTTAACTTTATTTACATCAAATAACAACTCTATCCGAGCACCCAGTTTTTGTTCTTGGAACAAAAGTTCATGTCTAGTTTTTTTTCTGGGCTTTCTTAGTCGTCGAAACTTGTCCACAAATTTTCTCAAAAAGTTAAGCTTGTATGAACTTGAAACTTACCATGTACAAAGATATTAGTGAGTAGATGAAACCGTGATTTTTTTTGAAATGATGACGTCATTGATGACGTCATGACGTTAAATAAACGTTAAATAATTCAAAAAATTCATAACTCAAGAACGGCAAATGCTACACTCAAAATCGTTGGTGCATATGAAAGGTCTTGTAATGTTGGACAAATTGTATGCACACCGTGACCTCATTTGACCTTTACTTCCGGTAGAAACCGGAAGTTAAAGTAACAAATCATGTTATTTCAGGCTTTAGAGCCTAAGTGATTAAAAATATCGACAAATTTTTAATGAATAACATTTTTTTAGCTCAAGAGCATTCTAGAAATGTGATATATGACGTCAAAGCTACGTCACAACGAAACTGATACACGAGGTCGAAAATTTTTTATTTTGGTATCTCAAAAAATAAAGCATGTACGGACTTGAAACTTACTATATACCTAGACCACAGTGTGTATATGACAAAGCCAAATTTTTGGAATGATGACGTCATCAATGACGTCATTACATTAAATTAAATTTTTAAACTAAAATAATCATATCTTAAGAATAATACATGCTACATACATGATCTTTACACCATATGAAAGGTCTTGAAGTACTTAACAAATCTTACACAGGGTGTGACCCCATCACTTTCGGTCGAAACCGGAAGTAGTAGTTTTTTATATAAAAATCGTTTCTGAACAACGTAAATTTGTGTATGAATATAATAACTTAATTTTAAAGCCCTTCGACGATTCTAAAAATGTTTACAAAGTTTGACCTCATTTGACCTTCACTTCCGGTCAAAACCGGAAGTATAAGTTTGTACATACAAAAATATGTATTTTATCAATGATACATGGTACATTAATAATCGCTACATCAATTTAAAGCTTTCTGACAATTCTAAATAACATGCACAAGGTGTGACCCTATTTGACCTTGAGTTCCTGTCAAACCGGAAGTTGAAGTTTCATATGATAAACCTTCATGCATAAAGATAAAAAGGTACAAATAAATATTTCGCACGTCAGCATAGCACAAATAGACAAAAAACTTGCACACAATATTGACCTTAAAATGTTCAATTACGTAATTAAGCCGAACACCGTGAGTTTGTTCACAAACTCTAAATTTCTAGTTTTGTTTGTAATGGTAGCCTAAATCACTGTAAAAAAAAGGATAAACAACGTTGGAATAGTGAGCATTAATACCTAGCCTTGCAGAATTTCAAAAAGGCAAAGGAATCACGCGGTTTAGGAAAGCAATTTCTTTGGAGGATTTCAGCTTCAAAACTTTGAAATTCTTGTGTTGAAAAGTGTATGGTGATCGCGGTCGTCTGGCCTAACATTCCGTCGTGCGTTGTACACATCGTGCACATTTATACGGTACTTTTACAATATTTTCAAGACTTGCTGGAACTTTCCTTACTGGCTTTATTCAGCCACTTGAAGGTCTTTGGTACAAACTCTGAAATATGTTTTCTCAGATTTCGAGCAAAAAAAGCTTTGATCAAATCAACTAAATGCATTAATCTTCGTGTACCGTACCACCCTTTCCTATGGAGGATCACGAGTTCGTTACATTTTTAACCCAACAGGGGTCACGTGACGTAGATCGCGCAATCGGTCTATTGTGGGTACTACATGTACGTCATCTGTAAGTAATGTTTATGGCAGGTTACCAAGTACAAGTAATCTGGGCCCGGTATGTGTGTATGTCTTTTTGGGGTTATTTTCCCATAAAATTTATTGAAGTGAAGTAGTTCCTGTTTTTTTGCCCAAGTGGTAATAAACCAATCTTGTTTGAATCAACGTAAATTTTTTAAAAGCTGGTACCAAAAGTCAATTCAAAGTGTACGGTTGTTTGTGTGTGTCATATAAAAAATAAATCTAATTTAATTCCCTTGTTTGGGCAAATGCCTATTACATTCCTCCGCTCATTGAATTAAAGAAGTCGATGATTCAAACTTGTGCAAAGGTGATGGTACAGACACACCATAACAATACAGATTCCTATTTATTGTCTTTTTTCAGTGTTATATGCCCGGGAGTAAAACGACTAAAGGCTAAAATAAAAGAACGTATAATTTGATGAAAGTTTTATGTGATAATATTGTTCATTGAAAAAAAGAGCTAACATGAATTCAGATTTCCAATGTTGTGTTTCCCTTTTAACAAACAGGCCTACCTATACACTGATGGTATAAAATTAGCCAGACATTGATTTACGTCTCTTCACAAATTAAAAGGCAAAAATTATAAAAATATACATAGGCCTGTCGCTGACATAATAAAATTAGCTGTTACAAACTGCTTCCCAAACACAAGGACCTGTTGTATAAATGCAATCAAATTGTTCATGACCTCACGTTTCGACCCTAGCAGAGTCTTTGTCAATGGCTGAAAGAAAAAGACCCTGAGAAAGACTCTGCTAGGGTTGAAACGTGACTGGATGCGTCTAACAAGTTTTTGCATGTGTATAATGCTGTGTATTTCATGTAGGCTTTTTTCAAATGACTTTGTCTGGTAATCTGTAAAATGAGATTATTTGGGTGCACTTCATCTTTTTTTTTCTTATCAGTGAGAAAGATTATAAATCCTGACTATAAGTAGGGCACACACTTTAAACCAATTAGGTAGGGGTGTGTGAGACAAAAGCGTCGGTACATTTACATATCAATCAGAGCGGGAAAAAATTCACTTCGATTCAGCTTCCAATAGATCGATTGCCCAACCAGTGTTTACATGTCATCACGTGACCTATTGTGGGTACTACATGCACGTCATCTGAGCTGATGGCGAACTATGTGCAAAAAGTACATACCATGACTGACAGAGTCATACCAAAAGTCGGCTTTTGCTACTACTATCAAAGTTACTAGGCCATTTTGTTAAAGTTGTATGTTGTGACAATGATATTAATCACACTACTATTTCATAAACTGCCAGTATTCTACGACAGACTAAAGAGGTTTATTTTGAATTATGCACTACCGGCGTCAGACGATTATGTATCCAACCCCCTCTTAATTTGTTTGTAATGCAGGCCTAAATCATTGTAAAAAAAAAAAAAAAAAAAAAAGGTAAAGAACGCTGGAAAAGTGAGCATTTATACTTAGCCTTGCGAAATTTCAAAAAGGAAAGGAATTACACAGTTTTGGAAACCAATTTCTTGGGATGATTCAGCTTCAAAACTTTTAACTTCTTGTGTTGAATAAAGTGTGTGGTCGCGGTCGTCTGGCCTAAACTAAATTAGTACATATTATGCATATTTAAACGTTACTTGTAGAATTTCCAAGACTTGTTTATTCAACCACTCGAAGGTCTCTGGTACAAACTCCGGAACGTATAATTTGATGAAACTTTTTCGGAATGATGAGAACGGCAAATGCTACATTCAAAATCTTTGGTGTATTTGAAAGGTCTTGTAATGTTGGACAAATTGTAAGCACACCGTGACCTCATTTGACCTTTACTTCCGGTAGAAACCGGAATTTAAATAACAAATCATGTTATTTGGGGCTCTAGAGCCTAAGTGATTAAAAATATCAACTTTCAATGAATAATATTTTCTTTAGCTCAAGAGCAATCTATAAATGTGATATATGACGTCATAGCTACGTCACAACGAAATTGATACACGAGGTCGAAAAAAAAAATTATTTTGCTATCTCAAAAAATAAAGCATGTACGGACTTGAAACTTACTATATACCTAGACCACAGTGTATGTATGACAAAGCCAAATTTTTGGAATGAAGACGTCATCGATGACGTCATTACATTAAACTGAACTTTTATACTAAAATAATCATATCTTAAGAATAATACATGCTACATACATGATCTTTACACCATATGAAAGGTCTTGAAGTACTAAACAAATCTGACACAGAGTGTGACCCCATTTGACTTTCACTTCCGGTCGAAACCGGAAGTAGTAGTTTTGTTATGAAAAATCGTTTCTGAATCACGTAAATTTGTGTATTAATATAATAACTTATTTTTAAAGCCCTTCAACGATTCTACCAATGTTTACAAAGTGTGAACTCATTTGACCTTCACTTCCGGTCGAAACCGGAAGTATAAGTTTGTACAACAAAAATATATATCTTATTAATGACACATGGTACATTAATAATCGTTACATCAATTTAAAGCTCTCTGACAATTCTAGATACCATGCACAAGGTGTGACCCCATTTGACCTTTAGTTCTTTCAAACACAAAGTTGAAGTTTCATATGACAAATAAATATTTCGCCCGTCAACAGCACAAATAAACAAAAAACTTGCACACATTATTGACCTTAAAATTTTCAATTACGTAATTGAGCCGAACACCGTGAGTTTGTTCACAAACTCTAAATTTATAGTTTTTTTTAAATACTTCTTCTTCTTCTCACCGAACGTTGTCCGCTAACAAATGCACACTTCTTAAAGTCACACAAACTTCAAACTTCACACAGTTAGAACTTCACTAGGACAGGAAACCGTTTGAGTGACGTCATGATGACGTCAACGGGTGTCGAATTACATTAAATCAAAGTTTATTATTTCAAAAAATCATAACTCCTGAAGTACACAATGGATTTTTACAATCTATACATCATCGGAAAGGTCATTCAAAACTGCGTAAACGCTCCACAGACATGACCCCAATTTGACCTTGTCTTCCGGTTCAAACCGGAAGTTGAAAATTTTTGAAAATTTCAAAAAATCATATTTTAAGAAGTACTTTTCACATGATCACAATCAGATCTTGCATCAGATTGTAGAGAATTGAGTCTTCTCAAACTTTTGCATTGGAGTGACACCATTTTGACTTTTACTTCCGGTTCAAACCGGACGTTTAACGCAAATCGATTGTCCGTGTGCGTTCAAGCGTGTCCAACATTGCTGTACAAAATCCAATGCCATTATACATGTACACGTGGGTGTGTGTGTGTGCCTGGCTGTGTGACATCGATGCCCCATTCTATGCACATTAACCACACGTTGTTCTTAGTCTCTTCTCAAGGTGCATACTCCACGCTTTGTTAGTCTTTAATACAGGGCTTATTTAAACATTTAAAAATCAACAAAAAATCAACCGTTTGAGGTATGAACATAATTCTTTCGACAAATGTCAAGGTAAGGGAGGGTCTTTCTTTATGACACAATAAGTGACCTCTGTGACATCTACTTCCGGTCAAACCGGAAGTAGCTTTTTATATAAAATTGCTAAGAGCTAGGAACATGATTCTTTCACCAAATACCAAGGTTAGGAAAGGTCATTCTCTGACATCTACTTCCGCTCAAACCGGAAGTAGCTCTTTATTTAAAAATGGTGAGAGCTAGGAACATGATTCTTTCACCACATACCAAGGTTAGGGAGGGTCCTTCTCTGTTGCACATTGGGTGACCTCTGTGACCTCTACTTAAGATCAAACCGGAAGTGGCTCCTCATATACACATTAAGAGCTAGGAACATGATTCTTTCACCAAATACCAAGGTTAGGGAAGGTCCTTCTTTGTTACACATTGCGTGACCTCTCTGAACTCTACTTCCGGTCAAACCGGAAGTACCTCCTCATTTAAAAGTGGTTAGAAATTCCTGTCCAAATCGGATGTTCAAATTAAATATTGTATTATAAAGCTCAATTTAACGTATGTTTTTCTTCATATTTTCTTATATATAAGTTGGATTAGCTTTTAATTTCATTTAACTTTTAACACAAAATAATTTTTAATACATCACACTCCGAACACCTAGTTTTTGTGATGCCACAAAAACTCATTTCTAGTTATTAACTTGATCCTTGTCTCCTTCTCCCTCAAGTTAAAGTCACTAAGCGGACTAAAGGCTGAGGGACGAGATTCGTTTCGGAGGAAGTATACCGCCGATTATAATTAATTGTAAACCTCTCTGTCACAGTGTCAGAATACACACAGATCCCTAAAAATAATCACACAGATCGGACACAAATTCATGTGACCTTGAAACAAGACTTAAGTTACTAACAATAATTACTGCTAAATCAATATTATGTGAACGGCAACCCGCACTCAGAACACTATGCAATAGTTATACACTAGCCCCCTGGGCCTTGAGCACTCTGCTCGGTCCCGGTACAACCACACAACTCGCTCTGCCAATGCAGCCTTCACACAAAACCCATAGTTATGTACCTTGCACACAGCGACGGCAACCTTCGGGTCCCTGTCAACTATATACACCGCAGCCGGTGTCATGGGTTATTCTGTCCTAGGGTAATGCGTCCACCATACGGTAAATTAACGTGGGCTGGAGGAGTTTATTCAAAAGAGGGCGCTATCAGAAGGAGTTAGTACACAATTCGCCGTAGGCCCGGACAGAATATCCTGCCGGACAGAATATCCTGCCGGACAGAATATCCTGCCGGACAGAATCTCTTTCCACACCGGCTGACCGTCTTGTGTTAAAACATGACGATCGCCTGCACGCACAAAGCCTAATAACGCTGCCTAAATTCTAGCAACAAGTGATATGGGCGAACCCTTGCACCACTCCGATCAAGCTTGCACAACCAAAAATGCAACAAATGCCGTCTGAATTCACAAAGAAGACAAACACTTACGTCTCGCTTTCAAACTTGCTCTCTCGGGCTCTACTCAAACTCACCACTAGCACTTGAATTCACTCGTAATTTCAGGAAAGTTCTTTACAAAATGTCCGAAAATGATTTGCCACGCAACCCAAAACCAGCAGCTTTTATCTTACTTTATCGACTGCAATTTGCACGCCCAACAGTGCAGAAAATCTTACGTAAACTTTAATAACTTCTTAAAATGCACCTGACCCTCTAGTGGCGCGAACAGCCACCTTGCAACCTGCCATTGGTGCAACCAGGTCGCCTAACCACTACGCCGTTCACGTATTACGTGTGACGTCACATGACAATAAATACAACTCATGCACTTCCATTACAATATTACAGTATGGTTCGATGGAGTCTTACTTCACATCGGTGCATGACCTGGGCCTACATTCAAGGTGAATACATTAAGCATACAATAATGTTTCAGCCAGTGCATGCTATAGCGAGTCTGCTACCGATCTACCTTGCACCAGTTGTTCGTCAAGTTCACGAGTGCACTCACATGAACCTGTGCCAGCAGGCTGTACGACTACTTGTAAAGTATGTATAGTCTTGTAAAATATGTCATTCTCTGATCATTCATGTTCTCATTCACATTTTTTCTGTGTATAATTGTCATCCCTCCATCTTCTTCGCCTACTTCTTCGCTGTTCTTGCTTGCCAATCTATTAATATTGTCGTCCATGCTGGTGTCTGTTTTTCTCCAGTGACGTGTCATCTCAAATTAACTTTAACCGTTTAAGAAGTGTATATTTTTCAAAGTGACGGTAGAGTACTGTTGTTTGACACCTTTGCTGCCATGCCAAATCACAGTAAAATTACAGTGTACAACTAAGACTCACTTGTACTTTTTATCATGTTTTCCTTTGAAGTTTCATGTTCTTTTAATCAAATCGCCACGAATTTTTACTGTAAAATTGTACAGTAAATTACTGGCAGCACGGGTGCTGGCCTTTCGTCAAGGCTTCCGTCAAGGTTTTTAGCAGGTTTTTCACTGACGTCACGAAGGGGCGTGTCAAGTTCACTCGCGGCCATGTTGGTAAGAATAATGCAAAAATTTTACATTCAAACCATAGGCGGAATTTACTACCAGATAAACTACCAGAAAACCGATGGACACAATTCAACGAAGTGTTTTTAACTTTTATGCGAGTCAACTACCTTTACCGGAAAGTGCGGGAAATCGCTTTTAATGACTGTTTTCAGTGATGTATCAAGTTTGTATTGACTGACGACTGACGACAAAACCCCCCCACCAAGCGCGTTGTTTTTTGTCGTCGTGAGCCTCTGCTCTTTGACATGACCTGTGCACTCATACTTTATAGTCATACGTCACATGAAGTTAAGCAAACAAGCAATTATTATAGCATACACATATGGACTGGCAATGAGGGCACTAGATCACGTCTATGCCCCCGAGGGACTGTGAGTGACCACATGAGGGTCCTATTTCCCGAGGCAGAAGGCCCAGGGAAATAGGACCCTCATGTGGTCAATCACAGTCCCTCGGGGGCATAATATACGTGATCTAGTGACCGAATTATGGTAGTCCTCGTGTTTTATTACACACCACCGGTCAAAAATATACCATGAAAAAAGAGACGTTTTCACAATTTCATAATTGAACTGCTTTAAGTCAACAAATTAAATTAAGGCATTTAACAGTTTTGTGAAAGTGTTAATTGTAACAAGCATTTGGAGACTTTTCAGATGTTGGTGGCAGAAAGTAACGGTTCTTTTAATAGTGTTCTTACTAGTTACGCGTATGCTGAGAGTGATGCAGAGCACGCTGCAACTAGTCAAAAATTGTGGAGTATAGTGCCCGATTTCATGGACTTTCATTAGTGAAGCCCACGTGACAGCGTTTTAAACAATACTAGGTGTGTAATAAAACTTAATAGATTAAGTTAGGGCTAGTTCATGTGAAACAGACAAAATGGTGACTTCGTGTGTTGTGTCGGACTGCAAGAATAGGCAACTATCATTTTCCCAGCAATCCCGAACGGAGGGCGAAATGGACTGCAGCCAAGAAACCGTTGGATTGGCAGACGACGAACGGCAGTCGTGTATGCAGCGATCATTTAATCTCAGGTAGGTTACACTAGTCATAGAGCAAGGACTAGTGTAGGCTATAACCACACAGCAAGCGCAAGCTAACTTAACGCTTACGTAAACTTTCCTTCCTCCATTTCATGACCTAAAGCCCAATGAGTGTGTCCTGTGGGCGTAAAGTCGTAGGTCGACAAGTCATGCTAGTTCTTGGTGGTTAAAACCCCTGACGGGTCCAGAAAAGCTGCCATCCGATCCTTTTTTGCACTGTTTTGGGAAAAGTAAAGACTACCGGCGTTCAGTTAGGCCTTTCTTTTTTAATCAATAAGTTGGGGCCTAAAGTAGAATGAAAGTCAAATAAACTAAGACAAACTGTTAACGAACAAACCGTGTTCCTTACGCAATACTAGCTACATAAATAGATACAACTTTTTTTAGAATGATTGGCCATATCAACTCAGTCTAAAGTATCAAGAATCAACCCAGTCTAAAGAAAGTTAGCTGAAAGCCATCAGTGAATAATTTCTCGTAACAGTGTCTGCATTTTGACCCAGCATGGATTTTTTTATTTAGTCAAGATGAAAATAAATCAGTTTCACTCATCATCAGTTGAATTGGACAGGAACTAACGCTAGTCCTCTTACTAGTAGCCTAGTACGGTGAAGTGTGACATATTATGCTTGGACTCTTTTGCAACCAAACAAAAAGACAAAAGTGGATGGAGAACATTGGGAAAGACTTGCATTTTGACATGTAACTAAAAGAATGAATGGCGAAAAAAAATATCTCTCATCGTTCTTATGAGAGAGGTTGACGTAAAACTAACAACTTTCATTTTGGAAAAAACATTACAATTTTGGTTTTGAATTTGTTAAAGTTAAGTCGTAGACTTGAAAAAACAGTTCAGTCTGTGTCAAAAATAGATGCTTCAAATACATTATTCAATTCATAAACACTTAACTTGTTCGGGAATCCTGACTTATAATGTCTTATATTAAATGCTTATTCCAGGAGCCAACAGCGATGATCTGTTGTCACCAGACTACACGCCATCAGTGTTTGACTGTTTGACTTCTCCTAAGAAACGACATGCTGAACATTCACTTCAAACTTACTTTAGGAGGAGAGAGTCCAAGGGGGGGGGGGGGGGAAGCGAGTGCAAGATCTGAAGCAGCACACAAGGCCTGGTAAATTTGTCATGTTCAGACACCCTGGCATCATCTACAAGAATTTAGCTCCTGCAAAATGTCAAGTCAATGTGGCGTACATGTACAAGCAAATCTTGGATTTGCTGACATTGCTACTCTAAATGATGAACGTCAGGCTTTACGCAGCAAAAATACTTTCCTCAAGACCAAGATCGCAAATCTTTCCATTGATGAAGATTCTTTTCAGAACAGTGATGAAAAAGTGAAAACTCATACTGGTGTGTCTTCATTTCATGTCCTCACAGAAATACTGGCTCTCATGTCTGTTCATTTGAGACCTTCCAAAACTTTATCTGATTTTCAGCAGCTGTTGATGACATTAATGCGTTTACATTTTAATATGAACACTCAATATCTTGCATTTATTTTTGATCTTCATGTGTCAACTGTTACTTGTATTTTCACAAATGTATTAAATTTGCTGTACACGCAGGTTGTCCCATTGACTGTATGCTGGCCAGCATGGGAAGAACTAAGAAAAACAATGCCAAGAAGTTTTAAGAACAAATTTCCAAAGTGTTCAAGTATTGTACATTACTTTGAAGGTTTTATTGAGAGACCCTCTTCACTTTCTGCCCGATTTCAAACATATTCACATTACAAAGCTCACAAAACAATTTAGTACTTGATAAGTATTTCTCCCCAAGGTACAGTTACTTTAATTTCTAAGGGATGGTGAGGCAGGACAAGCGACAAAGAGCCAACTGAAAAGTGGTTTTTTTTTAGGAAACTGTTGCAGGGTGACATGTGATAGAGGATTTGACATGCAAGACACATTTGGTGTAAATTACAAATTCCATCGTTCACTAAAGGCAAGCAACAGTTAAGTGCCATGAAGGTGGAGACAACTGGAATTATTGCCTCTGTTCGCATACATGTGGAGAGAGTAATATCCCAAAAAGCTTTGCTGTACCTTGAAAATAAGATTACATGTAATGATTGAAAAAAGCCATACAGGTTACATACATAGCAAGAACTAACCTTGTTGCTGATGTTGCAAACTTGTAAGCATCTCGGTAGCATATTCTTTTAATAAAGATTAAAAAACGATGGTTTGTCAACTGGTGTGTGCTGCTGCTTTCATGTTGTATGCAGATAACCGTCCTGCTCTCTGCTGGAACCAAATAAATAGGGGACTTGGGTTGCATCTTTGTAGCTTGCTCAATTAGTATGACAGCCTGTAAAATAAATATGATTACTGAACAATGTGCATCTCTTACAATCATGTAGGCCTACTGAATATTCACCAACTTAAATGACATCTGATGATAAAACAAAAAACACATCAATATAAAAATGTAATTGTTTAGGGCCTATATCCTTTCAGTGGATAGTAAACCTTAATTTTCAAGCTTCTGAAATCTGTTGATGAATTATTTTAAGAGTATTTTAAGAGTCACACAAATAAAAACTTTCACATTACTTAGTTTTCAAATATCTTACCTGTTCATCAGTTATGCTTAGTCTTGACAGCACCTCTTCTGCTTTATCCCCCAATTCATTGAAATCAAGACTCAAATTTTGTGGTTTGTGGCAGGTCATCACATGATGGCAGTGAATGTAACTTTGGTATAAAGTTAATGCTACATTGTGGTAGAGTTGACAAAACAGAACTTTTTGCACCACTCTTATTTTACAAGGCCTCGTAGAACTCATCTCTGGAATGTGATGAAGGTGGAGGTAGTTTATTTGCAGGTTTTGCAGAAGACTTTGGGACTGACGAGTCTGTACATGGTTCTTTCAATTTGGTTTCGGGCCTTTAGAAATCTATATCAGTGGCCGGAACACATCTAACTTTGGTTTTTGGATGAACCAGGATCCAACCAACTACACGGTAAATCTGTACAAGAAGTCCTAACTCTCGATCTGACAGTTGCCTCGACAGCAAATAGTACAGCAGCATGTGGGAACATGTTTCTCTCATTCCTGCCACACATGTGCAATGTGCTGTTAGTATATCGCCGTTGTCTTTTGCTGCCACTCATACCTTCAATAGTTTCATTTTGCTTCTGAGACTGTCCAACCTGTGGGTAACTAAAGACTCTTGGATAACTTAAATTACATTTAGGCAATTTTTTTTATAGGAAATAATTAGTAAAAGCAAACAATCATTGATCAATTTGAGACATCTAGCAGTTATTACAACACCCCTATAAAGATTCTGCCTTGTTAGTGGTTTAGAGCCAGCCAGCTTATGATATGTCTTATTTTTACTGGGAAGCTGCGCGAATGCGATTTACTATACCGTCCTGTAGCGACTATAATGAACTCTCCCATAGCAACAATGTACTATACCCATAGCAACAGCAGTTGTTACCTAGACATCTGGGCACAAAATATGTCTGGGGTATTATAAAATGAATATTGACTGCTTCAAGTACTATGGTTAAAACTACGACTCACTTGATCCCCAGAGTGTTCTTTTTATAAACGTTATCACTATTATTAAAATAGAACGGGCCAGGGATCACCTTGGGATTCTTAGTTTTAACCATAGCACTCGAAGAGCAGTCAATATTTGTATAGCACTACTAATACTATCTAGGCCTAGTTTATTAGGAAGTAGCTACATGGTAGTACATACAAATTACTACTCGTGTTGTAGGCTTGTAGTTGTACTGCAGTAGCAATACTAAAACTCAGTCAGCCTTAAATTTAACATAATCTTGAAATACCCAATACTAGAGTAGAGCTAGCTTAGTTTAGAAGCAGTTTAGAAGCAGCTTAATAGTTTTTAATCTCATATCTGGCAATCATCAAATCAAATGAAAGATTCGTTAAATTACCTCCATGGTTAATTTATTTTAGAGTGGTGACATTTGAGTGTTGTGATAGTCCATGGACAGTAATTACACATGTATTGAGATTAATATGATTATATTTATGGTCAATAAGCTACCGTTTATTTTCCTTTCTGCATTTCCCAAAAAGTAAAACAACCCAGTGACTGCAAAGGGCAAGTGCAAAGAGCTAGTGCAAGTGCTACTGTCTTGAAAGTAGCTCCGTGTACATAAAACTTAAAAGTATAGGCCTTGAATTTAGCCCGGCCCTGGTAGTTTTAGTAGTAGTACTTGTATTTGTAAAAGTTGTAATGGTAGTGGTACTGTGGTAGGATGCCGGTCTCCGTTTCTCCAAGGGTTTACTCAAACCCTAAAGAGTTTCATACTACTGTCTTTCCCCAAAAGATTGAATATTCACAACCATAGCAACATGGAGACACTTGTCACCCTCTTTGATGTTGAAATAGTCGAGATACAGTCTACAATTTAATAGCAAACATGAACAATAACAAGTTACAAGAATTTTTAGTCATGAGTAACAACACTGTGTTTTCCAAAAGATGGATAACTCCTCCAAAATCTCTGATTTTGTGAGGTCTTATCAAAAGTCTTATGCAGAATAAAGATGTCTTGGCTAGTGAAATTTTTTTGTAAACTTTGGAAATAACCGGTGAAAATACTTCAGAAAATTGGAGCTGATTAATTTACTTCTTCTGTAAGTAACAACGACTTAGTGTGTAATGAACAATGACTACTTGTCAGTGGATCGAATGCTTCACAATAAAATGGCATGTATGGGCCACTTGCGTAGCACGCAACATGCTAAATCAATGGGTGACCTGACCTTATGGTTCCACGTTCCACCCTCCTCTGAGAGCAAGGGGGCTATGAATGAAACTTATTACCCATGTACACTGTACAGTACACACGCAGTACACATGTACATGTACAGGCAGTCTAAACTAATTAGATAAACCATAGAGAAAGGATAAACCATGGAGGAAAAATATAGCCTAGATATTTTCCTCCATGGATAAACAAAGGCAAACTCTCACTGCACCACTGTTGTGTAGTGACAGTTTGTAAACAACGGATGAGTTCAATCTGGGCTAGCCAGCAAATCAACTTTAAGACTAAGAGATGAACGTGTACTTACGAAAGCCGTCAAGACATAATGGCATCCATTTGATGATTCCACATCAACACTAGCGATCAGTATACTTCGAACTGAGCCAGTTGTGAAGTAGTACTTGTACTAGTTGTACGCATCTAGACTCGTGTAACACTTCAACTCTGACCCCGAGTAATGAGAAGGCGTGTGTGTCAAGCAAGATTATAGAGCCCCGTTATAGGCGCAAGATGGGGAACTCTGGCTGAAATGTGAAATCTCACTGGACGCCATTTCGGCAAGTGACTCCATTGATACAACAATGATACGTGCAGACCAGTATGTAGACAATGACCATTGCTATCAATGGGAAACAAAGCATTCACTTGCCGAAATGGCGCCCTTGCGTATTTCACTTTCCAACAACAGATAAAGGCCCAGTTCCCCATCTTGCGCCTTCGGTGCTCTATAATCTTTGGTATCAAGTAAAAATGTGAGGGGACTGCCCATCAGGAATTTGTTGTGTGCTGATTAATGAGGTCATTTTGTCCTGCGGTATGATGTCTGGATCACAGAAGCCACCAATCAATTCAATTTTTTCCTACATACCTCGCCCGACTCAAGAAATCTAAGTTCAATTTAACGCCTTTAACCTTAGAAAATTGCATAGGCTGAAACATGCATTTTTTTTTGCTCGGTTGCCTACCAAGATGGTGGATCAAGACTCCGATGACGTTTGGAGCCGGTGCGTGTGAAGTGGGCGTGGTTTATGCTGTAATAACATCACACTTTACCAACAGGATAGTGCCCACAGACATAATTATATACACATATCACCTGGCAATGAGGACACCAGTGCACGTCTATTCATCCCGAGGGAATGTGAATGACCAGAGGCCGACGGCCGAAGAAAATAAGAACCCTCTTCAGGTCACTCACAGGCCCGAGGGGTTGCATAGACGTAAACTGTGACTGAATTATGCCAGTCCATAATGTGTTTTATAACACACCTCAGGCAACATTAATAATGAAGAACATAATATTAAAAAAATGTTTAATGTAACAATTAACTCATGCGGAATTCAATCATGAACAATTCAACCATTATTGAAGGAATGCTTTTAAAATTTCCTAAATTCAGTTTTTTAGATTATGTTTTGCGTCTACGTTTAATATTCTCAGATTTCTTATTTTTCACTGCTGACAAACTGTAGATGACTTTAGTTGACTTGTGATCTAACAGGAATTTGTATTTAGGGATACAGACATGGAAGACAAAATTAGTCCAGATAAACATCATTGTGGCGAACATGAATGGGCAAACTTCGCCAGGGAAGATTGTCGGTTTTTACGGCACAAACTTTATGGAGATGGCCCCAAAGGAGGAGAAGAACTTCGGAAAATTTACGACGACTATGCGGTCCACTACAAACAGGTACATGGAAATGGTTGTACAAAAAAGAACAATTCATGCATTCATGTATCGACTCATTCATTCATTTATCTTGGTTTATATTTAATAAAAAACAAAACAAATTACAACCAAGACGTGTTTTTTTCATTCCTATACAGGATTTAACTTTCCAGTAATGACTTACAAACTTTCACACTCGCTTTTCTTGAAACACAATTTTGGACGGTGATTGCATAAGACCTTTGTCGCACTTTCGTCGCGTCCTTCTTCCAGGCACACGGCGATCATTAGACTCGGCTAGTCACGCTTAGCGAAAATAGTGAAGACGACGAAATAGACTTGTCGTACATGCTTATTTCGGGTTGCTGCAAACGAAATAAACAACTATGATTTTGGATCTTCAAATTCTATTTATACTACTATGACAGTATTAAAAACATAATATTTCTCTACAGAGGATCATTGGTACTGGAAACAACTTTATGACCAGTTTGAAGCCAACATTGGTTATTGTAAAAGACCAAAACAACACACTTCATTTGACCCATACATGAAATAACAATCCCTTGAAAGTTTAAGCTCAATCAGCCACCGGCGGAGTTACGAGAATATCGTGAAAATCATTATAATGTTTTCACTGCTTTCAAACATCGGGTTTTGGACTTGCGAGATAAAAAGTAGTTATTTTAGCCAATTCTCAAAAACTATCGCAAGGGTAGTTTTTCTTCCATGAAAATCTTTATACCATGTGACCATGTGCAAATATGTGAACATTTTTCATTCTTACCAATGTTAACAACAATTCTCCGTCCCGATATACATGTACAGTTACTCGCTAACCTGTAGTTGATTGTAACCCGGTACCACTGTCTGACACCGGTGTCATAGGGGATTTCCACCCCCTCCCCCCTCCCGGTGATTATCCCCCAATACGGGAAATTGTGTCCGTCTGATAGCGCCCTCTTTTGTTTCAGCTTCCTTCAAATACATGTTAATTTTTCGTATGGGGGCCTTGGGACACACACCGGGGGAAAAATACCCTATGACACCGGCACTTGGGTCTCGAGATGCAGATTTGTTCACTACACCACTTGGCCCAACGCTCGGCCCCACTTCATAAGCATTCGATATATATCTCTCGAAACGTAATGAGTTGATATCCATATTTTTCCCAATCGGTCTAATTATTAGGCATCGCTCAATTACGGTTGTGTTGGTCACTTTTACACTGCTAACGTAGTTTCTGACGTCATCCATGACAAGACGGCGAGGATCTTGGACGCAGCATCAGGAGTCGGAATGGTTGGTGAAGAGGTAAGGTTTGGGTCTAGAAGGATATACAAACAACAATGGCGTTCCGTATGAAATAGACTCTACACCCAAGCTCAAACAGAGCCCTCACTGAGGTCAACCTCCATTGGCCGAGGGTTGTGCGTGATGAGACATGGACGTTTCCATTGTTGAACCTCAGCGATGGCGGCCTTACCAATGCAAGGAGGGTTTGTTCATTCAAAGCGAAAAACAGCCTCGGTTCGATTTCGTTTACATCTAAATATAAATAATATAAACAAATTAATGAGGACGTCGATACAAATCACAATGGGAGAATTATGCGAAGACAAAGGTTTAATCTGGTATTGAATCCTGTCATCGAATCTTGACCTTATTGATTGACGTCATCAAGCCGCCATCTTGGAGGAAAACGGGTGATAAAATAGTGGGAAACGCAAATCTTTGTACTTGTGGCACACATGACGAGCCAATGAGCGACATTCTTTTGACCTCTATTCGAGTGTGCCCTGCTTAAATGACGTCGTATGCATAAGGTCTTTATACAAAACGGGGACGTTTCATCAATGAAAACCTCAATTTCCCAACCAGACACCGTACTCATGAAAACCTAACCGATTTTTTTTCCAAATAGTTGAAGAAACACGGCTTCACCTGTGTGGATGCTCTGGATCCATCTCAGGGTTCACTTGACTACAGCAAGACACTGGATGTGTATACCAACTACATATGTGACACTCTGGATGAACACCAGACTCAAATACAAGACGGTTAGTTGAACTAAAATTGTTGTTTTTGGCTTGGAAAAAATAATAACATCCCCAAAGACACATTTTTTAACGGCGAGTTGCTAGACTACAATGTACAGTCATTCTCATTGACAGATTTCTATGATGTTGTCGTGATGTGTGGAGCTTTTGGAGTACCAGGTCACGTGACGGAATCATGTCTACCAGAGCTCAGCCGAATAACTAAATCAGGTGACAGCCATGGTTTTTCAAACCCCAATGTTTTGGTTACACAGATTCAGGCTCTGTGGACATTTAGTTGTTATTGTGGTGTACAAACGTTAGGTATGGCCTACATTAAGTCAAAACCCGAGAGGTAAAGATGTCCACATAATGCGGGGCCTCAAGCCATTGTGTGGACTCACTCACACACCCACACAATGTTTTCACAAAAATTACTTTTCTTCAAAAGTGAGCATTTTCCTATTGACCAAATTCACGTGACGTCATTACTCCCACAAAAGTTTGGTTACGCCAGTTTGGGAGTCAGATTCCCAGAGGCGTAAGGGTGTGTCCAGCCTTTTATCGGGGGGGGGGGGGGGGTCCCCCATTAGATAAAAAAAAATGCACAAATGAATGGTTCGATACATTACAAAGCCCATCCCATGAACAAAATTATAATAAATCACTATTGCCTAATGAAAGTTCTGCACTGCAGGCTCCACCAAACGCTGACCGTTGTCTTTAATGAACATTGTAAATATTCTTGTTGTCATACAAAGAGCTCCCTCGAGCCCAGAAAATCCCTTGTAATACGTTGTATCGTTCGACTCCAAGCGTGGAGCTACAGCAATGTTGCACCTGTTTAAATTGAGCGCGTAAAAGAATGGCGTTTGACTGTAGGTTATACCCTACAAGTATCACATGCCTTTTTTTCTCTATAGTTACTTGTTATTTGTACTCGGACTACCTGATGGTCCATTTTGAATATACTGTATATCCCCAAGAAACGGTGTAAAATATTTCATATTATGATAATCAAATAGTAATCGTGTGACAAAGTACAAAATATTATTTTATTTATTTATTCATTTATGCATTTATTTATTTCAAGATCTTTATACAGGATATATCAGCTCAACGGCTGTTTTACATTATGGTCCTGTGTCTTAAAAATGAGAAAACTGAAAAAACATTACTTTAAAATAAACTTACAGTCAGAGTAAAAGAGATTCTAAAAAGAGAAACATAAAGAAGATTAAAAAAAACTTAAACATTAATTTTTTTGTACATGTTTTTAAAACCACCAATAGACGATGCATTTTGGGCCTTAGCAGGTAACTTGTTCCATAGCAGCACCAGAATAATTAAAAGATTGCTTAAAACATTCCATGTTAGGTTTAGGGAGAACAACATTAAGAGAATCCGCGTTCCTAGTGTTGAACCCATGCTGATCAAAATACATCACAATGATTACAAAGTCTGTCTGGGGCTAAACCATGAACGCATTTATAAATATTGCAGGCTAAATAGAAATTCCTCCTCTGTTCAAAAGTCTGCCAAGAAAAAGTTCTAATTATATCATCACCATGAGAACTTACATAATCAAAATCATTTGCAATAATCCTGGCAGCACTTTTTTGAAGTCTATCATTGAACAGTTACCCCCAAAAGAACTGGCATAGTCAAGACACGGCTGAATGGTTGTTTTGTAGAGGGTACACTGCAAAAACTGGGGTGTTAATTTGATTATCTTGGTATCTGACAACACCAATATGGTGTTAATTTTACCAACGATAAAGCAATGGGATAACTAACACCATGTTGTTGTTGTCACATATAGATACCGAGAGAATCAATTTAACACCCCAGTTTTTCCAGTGTATTAAGAAGACCCTTGTTAAGGACATGCGACCGACTTAATGACATTCCTAACATGTGATTCCCAGGTGAGGTTTTCGTCAACTTCAATCCCTAAATACCTTACTCTATCAACCTGTCTGAGCTGAGTATCCATAAGGGAAATATTCAATTTTTTGCTACATTGTTAACACGACTAGATTTCCAAAGCATAGTTTTATCATTGTTAATGGCAAGACGATTACAATTTACCAATCACTAATACTATCAATATTAGACTGCAAGACATGATTAACATCATTAATATTGCTCCCAGTAGTGTAAATAATAACACCATCAGGAAAAATGTGCACTTGGAATCAACACTTTGTGTGATGTCATCGATGTAAAGTAAAAACAGGATCGGTCCAAGTACACTTCCTTGGGGTACTCCAACTGAAATATCGTTTGGACTTGAAACTTCACCATTGCACCTAACCACTTGTTTTCTGTTAAAAAAGTAGCTCTTAAACCACTCAAGTACATTACCAGAAATACCATGCTGATCTAGTTTAAAAAGTAACAGGTCGTGGTCAATTATTGTATCAAAGCACTTAGATATATCAAGAAAACAAGTGCCAACAACTTCATGTTCATTAAAAGCTTCATAAAAATCATCAATAACACGATGCAGACAGGACTGAGTACAGTGATTTTTAAGGAAAGCAAACTGATCAACTAAGATAAGCAATTAGTTGGACCTGAACTTCCTTTTCAATAATTTAGCAACATGACAAACAACAGAAATAGGTCTGTAGTTACCTTTGTCCTTCTTACACCCCTTTCCTTTGTAAATTGGGGTGGTACAGGCAAATTTCCAATCATCTGGAATAACACCACTCTTAAGAGACAAATTGATAATATAACAAAGAGATTTGTAATATCCAGTGCACCTAACCTGAGAAGTTTAGTAACAAAGTCCAGAACATCAAGATTACTGTCAGTGCTCAGATCACGTAAAGCTTTCAAAATGGACTCTTCAGGCACAGGATTAAAGCTGATCGAGATTATAAGAACATTTGGGGTTCTTCCAAATAAGAGGATCTTTCTTAAATGAGTCTGCAATAGTTTTACCAATGTCAACAAAAAAACATTCATTTCAGAGCAATTTAGATCAGAATCCATAGTGTTAACAAATTTACTATTACCAGTGACTTTGTGAACCTCACGTCATGACTTTTTGGGATTGTTCTTATACTTCGCAGGCACATTATCAAAATACTGTAACGTATAATGATGTCACTGTGTCCTTGTTTGCTCTGTAGCCAAACGCAGACAGAAAACAAACGAACTCAAATTCCGTTCAATATGGAACACACTGCTTTATTTATTCTTCTAGAAGAGCAACTTTTCATTTTGTCTGTGTAACACAACCGATTTATACAATACAAAGCAATGTGTGAGTCACCTATTGGCTCAAAGCCACCATTTTCCCGCTTGCGAAACAGAACAATTCTATTTTTATAGTCCATACTTCCGGAGCTTATCTGGGCCGAGTTCACGGCCTTGGGGTGCCGGGCGGGTCTTGGAGCCGGCGGGGCTGTAAATAACATTAATAAATACCTCGGAGAGTTTGTGCATTCTGATTGGTCGAAGACTGGTCACGTGGGGGTGTATTAACATGTGATATAAAGACCGGCTGTGTATTATCACATAAATGGCCCCTGAACAAGCACAATGTTGTGTAAAAGGTACATTTGCACCGTGCTTGTTGTGCGGAAACTATCAAAACTGTTTTCTTTGCGCGTATTGTTTTTGGTCAGATGGTGCCGCGTGTACGCGCGTAAGCGCATACCCCGCGTATGCATACGCGCAGACAATGTATCATAATTTAAGGTAGCTGGTACGCGCGTGAAACCACGCAAAAGTTGAACAGCCTAAGAATGGCCCTTGAACATGAGTAGAACATTTCCTAAGTTAGCGGTGAAAGAAAATCACAAATTCTGATGATTATTACCCTTTTTCTTCGTTAAAGGTATTTATTAATGGCAATAACAGTGTGGGGATCCGGTCTTCACTGCGTGGTAATGACCTTGGTTGGTGGCTGGCCGCTGTTAATGGACCTCGCCTTCGGCTCGGTCCATTAACAGCGGCCAGCCACCACCCCGGTCATTACCACGCAGTGAAGACCGGCTCCCCACACTGTTATTCCCTAATTATAAAATGTGTTCACTACAATACTCACGCTTAGCTTGTCTGGGTATAGGCTTGACCCCAAGTCATATTTTCGTCGGGTCCTTGTCCATCTGAACAATCGACAATCTATCCACTGCATGCTGCAATCACCCATCGCGGCTTTTTTCAGCGCTTTGTTGTGCGAAAGTATGACTTCATGAATTCGCCAGGAGGCATCCCTGCGTGATATGTAGTTATTCATAATGCATATGCATTAGCTTGAGTATGTAACGAACGTTTCCGCTGCTGACCAATGAAATCGGTTTAGTTTTTAACGACTCGTTCATTTTTAAAGCGGGTGTTGTCAATTTATCTCTACCAAGTTACATACAACTATGAAGTGACATACAATTATGACAATAAAGAATCGTTATTGATATATATGGATAAACTATCGTATGGTAAAGTTGTTTTATAATAACATGAAGCTTAATTGAAATGAATAGACCTTATGCATTGACGTCATCACGCCGCCATCTTAGAGGTAAATCGATGATGTAACAATGGAAACGCACAGATTTGTACGCGCGGCGCACAGGCTTGGCCAATGAACAGCCTCCTTTTGACCTCCTTGCGCCCTACTCAAATGACGTCATGTGCATAAGGTCTATAAATAATAATCTGTAACAATAGACCGATTGCGCTACAATGTTGACATGCGGTCACGTGACCTCCTATTGGGTGTAAAGAGATAGGCCGTGACACAGAGTGAGTTCGAAAACAGTCGATTATACTCTTGTTAAGTGATAAATTAGTTAATCAGCCCCTTTATTTAAAGTAGTATGGTGTGGCATTAATTTAAATCACATCTCTGTTTCATACTTTAACGCGTCGGACGACTATCATGTAGCCGCCCGCCTGTTATTTAGTTTGTAATGTAGGTCTAAATCTCTGTACAGTTTTGAAAAGCAATTACTTTGGAGGATTTCAGCTTCAAAACTTTGAAATTCTTGTGTTGAAAAGTGTGTAGTGATCGCGGTCATCTGGCCTAACGTTCCGTCGTGCGCTGTACACATCGTGCACATTTATACGGTATTTTTACAATTTTCAAGACTTGCTGGAACTGTCCTTGCTGGCTTTATTCAGCCACTTGAAGGTCTCTGGTACAAACTCTGGAATATCTTTCACAGATTTCGAGCAATAAAAGCCTCGATCGAATAAACCAAAATTGCATTAATCACCGTGTACCGTACCTCCATTTCCTATGGAGGATGGCATGTGTGTTTACATTTTATACCCAGAAGTGGTCACGTGACGCGGGTTGCGCAATCGGTCTATTAGATTCTTTGAAGTGTTCAAGGCTAACCCAAAACGTAATGAATAAGTCCATGTACAAACCAACAACACTGCATTTCCATGCCATGCAGCCTGCATATTGATATTGCGCGCCAATGGCCCCGAATGCTGCCGTCTCATTGGCTGCTACCCAAATCGGTAGATTAGCCCCATTGTCCGTGCGTAAACCTGTGGCGAATTAACCAAGTCAGGTTTTGTGATCTGGAATTCACTGGATTGGTAATTAATTGACACTGAGGACGCGCTACAAAAAGCTAAGACACATCATTACTGACTTAATCACCACGAAACCCGACTTGAACCAAGTCTATGGTTATGTGGGTACTGTGAGCTCCGTTGTGGTAACTGTGAGCTCCGTTGTGGTTGTGTGAGCTCCGTCGTGGTCCACACAACCACGGCGGAGTCCACACAACCACGACGGAGTCCACACAACCACGACAGAGTGTCCTCTAGATGGTACACCATAATAGTCTTAACACACAATATTGTCATAATTGTCACGGTTGTTATGGAAAACTATTGTCTCAATATTTAAATATTCGAATTCTACAATAAAATGGTCCGTGCTATGGGCTACAAAGATCACAATCGGTGTTTTTGATTGTCCTTCTAAAGAATGTTCCAACATAAAAAAGAACCTACATTTTGGGCCTCATCAGTCTCTATTGCCCATTGTTTATGTCCCCTACAACGTTGTAATTAATTGGCGACGGAGGTACACTGCAAAAACTGGGGTGTTAAATTGATTCTCTTGGTATCTATGAGACCTATGTGACAACACCGACATGGTGTTAGTTATCCCAATTGCTTTAACGTTGGTGTTGTCACATATAGATACCAAGAGAATCAATTTAACATCCAAGTTTTTGCAGTGTATTTAAAAAAGCTAGACTTGACGGTTTATGAGGGTTTTTTTCTTCTTCACATACCGGTAGGTGGTTTCATCATGTTTACTGTTTCTACCAAAGTACTGGACGAGTGGCAAGACAAGTTGAACACAGCTATAGAGGACCTGAGTAAGAAGGGTTTGGTGGAACTTGTTGAAACGCGCTGGATCGAGTACATTAAGTGTGAGGACCACGAGAAAGCCATCGTGCCAATTCTCCGGGTCAAATAGATAGAGGGCGGAGTTCAAATCGCCATCGAACAAAACAACGGCGACAGGAGCAACGGGTAGCAGTAACAATCAACAATATAAACAAGACAGAGTTTTATAAAACAAGATAAACAACAAAACAGAAATAACTATCTTTCAAATCATTGGTTATTCATGTGACAATAAGGCATTGTATCGTAATGATAATCTTTAAAGTAACTGGTAATGGAACAATGGCCCGTATTACAAAATAAGAATAAATTATCTTAACTCCACAATGACACAGATTAATTAGGCTGTTAATGAGTTATGAGAATCATTATAGGGTAACATACAGATTGTTTTGACTTATTGAACGAGAAATAATTAGATCAGATCAGATCAGATCAGATTAGATTAGATCACACATTTTGTTTCCGTTGGCGGGCGCATAAAAAATACATTTAGATAGAAACAATAATTATTTGTCGGCAAAATACAGAGAATAAAAAGAAAAAAATACTGTGACGAAAATGCCCCCAGAAATTTGTGATTTTCGTCAATCTTACCTTTAGATACTCTACTTTAGATGTACAATGTTTTCAGCATTTATTTCCATAATTTTTACTGGATTAGGAGGTATTTCCGATGTATAAATCCACTTGTGTGTAGCGATAACTTTTACACACACGTGTGTGTACAAGTGTCAACACTGTTTATATGAAATCCAAGATGGCGTCTTCAGTTGAAACTTCAACATGATTGGTTTAATGTTAAGAAATTATTACCTGGTTTGTGAGCCTGAAAAACACCTTTATTCGTGACTGTAAAGTTACATGATTTTATAATGAACAATCTTTTATTCTTTTGATGGTCATTAGAACAAAACTTTTCTGGTAGGAACATTAAGTAGAAAAAAATGTCAGCATTATCGTCTGTTTCAGTGCATTCACCCAGGTTGTGCATATTAATTAGAGCTCACATTTATTATCAACAATAATGGACATGGTTTACGTTCGATTTGGAACTCGACTAATATAATTACTTTAAGGATGAGATTGCTTAATATTAATTCATTCTTTTTATCTAATGAAAGACTAATTCTCAGAGGACATTTTAGTACTTTCATTCAGAATCAAACTGTATAAATAAGTGATTCTGTGCCTCTGTTTGACTTGAACTTGTGACTTATTTTTGCTTTGGCTGAGTTTGGGGGCGTGGCTTGTTTGCTATGCGTGAGGGCTTTTTGTGCGTAAAGGCGCGTAGTTCAATTTGTATTAAAAGGGGAGCAAATTTGGAGATTGCCAGCCGCTCTCTCCTCTCAGACAGAGCAGAACAGAGCTGAGCTAGCTGAGTTTGAGATTGTTGCTGACCTCCAAACAAATTCTAGCTGAAATACAGAGGACAATTGGGGAGCTGCTGATATAGAGCAGGATCTTGAGGAGGCTGAAAAGAAGACAAAGGGCCATTCTGAGTATCTCGCCTCTTCCGCTTGCGGCTCTCGATCTCCTTCAAGGCCTCGTCCTCAGCTAGCTTGACGCTTTTAATCTGCTCCACTGATAGATGCTCCGCGCCGGACTTGTCGAGCTGAGCAACCGTAGCCCAACCAGCCTTGCTTCTATCTGGGATCCGAATTTTCTTTTTTCGTTCGGCTATCAAATCTTCGGCTTCTTGAACAGCTTCGATGGCTAGTTGAGGATCAGCTTTGGTGGTAATGGCGACCTTAACATTGTCCAAAGCAATCTCTAGTTTGCCACAAAACTCAAAATGGGCAATGTTTCCCGGTTTTGTCAGGTCTTTTGCGTCGAGTTTGTTCTTCAATTCTCTTACGGATTGAGATTCTAGCTTAGGAGTATTGATGACGTTAAATTTTCGTCGAAGTAGTCTCGGAACTTCTCAAAAATAAGCGAAGCGTCGCGATGTTGGCCTTCCTCGGTCGACATGGTAAAGGAACAAACAATTTTGTTGTAGAGCGAGGGGGGAAGGACAACTACCAACGAACGAAAGAGACGAAAGCTACAACAGTGTAAGTGCAAGAGCCTGAAGTGAAAGGCGAGATTCATGAAGAGGCTTAAGTACTCCGGTAAAAGGGTGCGGTCAGTTACCTCAGTGAGCATGAGAGCTGAATGAAGAATTGAATGTGTGAAATAGCACGGAAAGTTACATAACCCTCAGGTCTCTCTGCCAAATGAAACTACATTTTAGTTTATTCGATTGAGACTTTTCTTGCTCGAAATCTGTGGAAAATATTCCAGAGTTTGTACAGAGACCTTCGAGTGGCTGAATAAAGCCAGTAAGGACAAGTTCCAGCAAGTCTTGGAAATTGTACAAATACCGTGTAAATGTGCACGATGAATACTAGTGCACGACAGAACGTTAGGCCAGACGACCGCGATCACCACACACTTTTCAACAACACAAACATTTCAAAGTTTTGAGGCTGAAATCATCCAAAGAAATGGCTTTCCAAAACTGTGTGTTTCCTTTGCCTATTTGAAATTTTGCAAGGCTATGTATAAATGTTCAATTTTCAAACGTTCTTTTACCTTTTTTTTTACAGTGATTTGGGCCTACATTACAAACAAAATAACAGGCGGGTGGCTACATAGTCGATCGTCCGATGCCGGTGCATGGCTAAAAAAAACCTCTTTTTAGTAGAATTCTGTTAAATTATGAAACAGAAATGTGATTTAAATTAATGCCACAACATATTAATTAAAGGGGTTGATTAACTAGTTTATCCCTTAACAAAAGTAAAATCGACTGTTTTTGTTCTCACTCCGTGTCACGGCATATCTCTTTACACGTATTTTGCCATCATACATGTTGCAAAACAACCGCAGATCAACAACAGAAAATGTATGGCGGACGCCTCTCATTTGGTACTCGATAATGTGGCTGGGTGTACCCCCTCCTATTGTGTCTTCATTTGTTCTGGGAGAGCAACATTCACCCCTCCCCTTTTCAACACAGATTTCCCCTTTGGACACCCTTGGATTTTTGTTAGTAACTTTTCCAGTTTCTGATTGGTACCTTCGGCTGTCAGTTGGATATGTACATAATTTCCCGGCCCCTGATTGGTTAACCGTTAGGGGCTTTTGCTTATTATTTACTTTCCCAGTCTCTAATTGGGTACCGTAGCTGTCTGTTAAATACACTTTCCCTGTCACTGAATGATTGGGGTAACCGATACTATCTGTTGTAGGCCTATGAATAATTTTTCCGGTCCCTGATTGGGTATTCATCAATGATGAGGGGAGGGGTCGAGAGCCGGGTGCTACGACGGCATGTGTGCCTCTTCCATTCGTAAAAAAGGGGTGTGCTAAATAGTAGTAACACAAGTCAAATATGTTAATGCTTTCTGGTTTTCACAGACGTTATTCCATCCATTGTAGTATATCATGCATGTAAATTAGTGCAGCATGTAAATTAGTGCAGCATGTAAATTAGTGCAGCATCGAAAGAGCAATTCTAGAAAATAATTTCTATTTTCTTTGTTCTATCATGCAGTGAATCCTGCGCGCAACCGCATGCTCGAATGGACTTACCGAGTAGTACTAGTAGCACCTTCAATGACTCCCATAACGACAGATTGCGCGACCTGCGTCACGTGACCTACTGTGGGTATTAAATGTAAACAAAAACGACGTCCTTCGTAGGAAAGTGCGGTACGGTACATGATGATTGTTGCATTTTTTTTTTCGATCGAGGCTTTTCTTTCTCGAAATCTGTGAAAAATATTCCAGAGTTTGTACCAGAGACCTTCGAGTGGCTGAATAAAGCTAGTATGGACAGTTCCAGCAAATCTTGGAAATTGTACAAGTAACGTATAAATGTGCACATCGGAACGTTTAGGCCAGACGACCGCGATCACACACTTTTCAACAAAAGAATTTCAAAGTTTTGAAGCTGAATCATCAAAAGAAATTGCTTTCCAAAACTGTGTGATTCCTTTGCCTATTTGAAATTTCGCAAGGCTAGGTATAAATGCTCATTTTTCCAATGTTGGCCTGTTTTTAAACAGTGATTTAGGCCTACACTACAAACAAAATAGCCAAGAACATTGCATTTAACCGTTTCGGTACGACAAATCGAGAGTGACGTTCAGAAAACGGATGTCTTAGAGACCATAGACGGACCATCAAAAACAATGATCTTTGTCAAATTGTAATTTTGTACATTTCCCTCCACAAAGTTGAAGCTGTTTGGACCACCACCACCACCAACCAAACGTTTCAAATTCGACACGCTAATGGTTTACGTTACTTAATAAGAAATACTGCCACTGGGTTATTCAATAGCGCTGTATCACTCCCCAATGGGCGTATCAACTGCGAGACCCATTTATATCACCTTCTAATGGTTTACAAGGTGCTGTGGCGCAATCTGCTGCCAACATTGCCAGAAACATCGGGGCATGAAAACCCCTTCTCTTTTTTTTTTTTATTACACACGGGTCCTACGGCGTTACAGGGACACATTGCCTTACAATGTCATGAAATTTTGTTGTTTGGAAATGTTCTTTATCCTTCTTAAGAGTTGTTCATGCAATAAAACATCTATTGTGTTGTAATTGGTGAGTAGTGATTAAACAAAAATAAAAAAAATTGGCCTCTGACCCCCGACATTTGACTCGCGAAACATAGACGTATTTCCAGCAGTAAATACCGCTGTCCAAATAATGCGCAAAATTCTGTAAGCAGTCGTCAGGCTGGCGCTCATCAGCCTGGTAAACCTACTAGATGAACGCCAGGTACCAAGTTTGTCTCTCGTGCGACAAGTAATTTTAAAAACACCCGCAGCATATCTCTTATCCAGTAAATACATGTAGGCCCCTATATAAGATTTTTAGTGACAGTAATGCTCTTAATTCTCTCTCACCTGTCCAATAGCAACCCTGTCAATGACTCGTCTTTACCATGTCCCGAAATATCCCTGAGCGAAATCCATCTTTTACAGTTTGTTGCCAACGATTGAGTCTTTTTCCGCTCTCGACGAATTTTTTTTTGCGCAATCAGCATGTTTTTTTCAGTGGAAGTTCCCTAGTTGGAGTTGGAGATGACATGGATGATGGAAGTTTACCTAATGTGTCCATGGTTCAGCTCCACTAAGGCGCAGCCCTTGAAGTTCTTGTCTTTTTGCCAACAAATTGTGAGGCCTGTGATCTACCAAGTTAGGCACACCAACAACAAATCTATCAGAATACTAGAAACAACACTTGGAACCAGACCTTCTTGCGCGCCACAATCCGTTGCCGCTAGGTTGGCCCCTCGGCCATCCACATCCAGGAGGCCTGTGATCTACGACGACCGTGTCCATGGCGAGTTCGTCCGGGTCCCGGGCTGGGGGCTAGGCTGGCCGGCCCAAGAAGCGGAGCAGGCTTCGCCTCAGCCGGTCTGGCTCCACAAACTCATTACAAGGCTTGCGGCTTGGCCAAAGTGGAATTAAAATGTGTATTATCATTTATTTGTCTATTTATGAACTATAAATTACTTCTTTGAATATCAAAAACAGGTAGTGATCGCAATAATAATTGCTCAGCCGTAGGTCAACAAACAGCAGCGACTCGAAAGACGACCAGCAGAACACGGCCCGCCATTTTGTGGAGTCAAAACCTTGGTCCTACAAAATGGCGGACCGCTTTTGGTCACGAAGTTAAACAAAAAACGCACAATTTGAATCCATCTTTATGTTATATTCCACCTTAAAAAAATTTTTCTAAACATTTCTATTTCATTTTTAAAGCCCAAAGCGCCCAATCAAAGCAATGTGTCTTGCTTAAGGACACAAGTGTCAAGACCGGGACGCGAACCCACACTCTCCTGATCAGAACATCAGAGCTCGAGTCTGAAACATCGGACGAACATGTATATATCTGGTGTATCGGACACAACTATCCAAACATACATGCATATTATGTGGTAACTTGTACTTTATTATTAGTTAGACACTATCTTGCACATCTCAAAAAAAATAATCAATATATAGACCTCTAAATAATGAACACTATTCTAGAACACTACATGTGCGTTCTGTAAACATTTTATAATATCTGAAATATATTTGGTAAATTACTATAATAAAAGTGGTTTTTGTTCACACAAGTTCGTTTGCAGTTACATACAAGTATGATTAAGAACTATGCTTTAAAAATGTTTCCTTATAAAGTTATTTTGGCCACATAAGACAAGTTGGTAACCTGTCAACATTGGGGTCTGAATCGCTCTTCTTACTAAATCGGGTCCAATCCCTCACCCCTCTCCCTACAATTTTCCCCCCTTAACTTCTGGATCCAAGGCAGACATAAATTTACGTGTAAACTAACCATAAATTCGTTCATGTTTCCCTTCAAAAATACTTATGTTTTTCAATAATATAAAAAAGCATTCAAAAACAAGACTCTAAAAGGGACCCAATCATTGCATTATTATTTATTTCATTTATTTATTTAACAATCATAAGAGCCTGTTGTGTACAGTGGGTTTGGTTGAATTTACATCCTAATATCAAACCATAGAAGAAGGAAATCCCCCTAATCAAACCAAACAGGTTTTGATGTAGTATACACTTCAAGGAAACAGACAAATCCTCAAGACAAAAATTGCATTATAATACATTACTTGCTTATATTAAAACTATCATTTCAACAACGAAAGACTTAAAATATAAACTGCTTTTTTCACACACAAATATAAGTCTGAGATAAATTAGAAATCTTTATATAGCACAACAAATCTTATCATAAAAGTGCACTATTTACACTTTTCCAATTTGTGAGACACAAATATGTAATAAACCAACCTCCATTTGAACAGTTGATTCTAACAGTTTCCTACAAATCCAATGAAACTTCTTCTTTTTCAGCAAAGTCTTGCTAAACAAGTGGTGGCAACAAATTTTGTTTTTGTTGCATAGTTGTTGTTTTTTCCTTCAAACTTTTCTAAGGTGAAAGCACTTTGACAAGCAAATTAATGTTCAGAGTTTGGTGGATGTTCAAACCATGCTGTACTAAAGGTGCTATATTTCCCTGTATAAATTGGAGCATTAAACTATCACCTTTGATCTTCTATTGAGCATGCTCACGGCTGATTTCAAAACGAGGCCACCATAAATAGACCCTTTTTCTCTATCTAACCCGCTGCCCAGGGTGAAAATTACCACTTGTCTGATAGTTAACAATCACCTTTTCATTCCTGAGAGAAATTATAAAGAACTAGATGCAGTAGTTTTCACTCTATTCTCCAAAATAGACGATATTTTTGAATGTGAGGTTACCCCTGCAAACAGACATGAAATTAGTCTGATTACCTTAATGTGTAAGCTGAAAAGTTGTTGCATAATATGCACTCACACCACATTGGTTGCCCACACAGACTCTTCACTACCGATCAGCAGAGAATTGGTTCGAATCCCGGTCTTGACTTTTAAAAGACACTTAACCATTACTGCTTCATCCTTCGGACAGGGCATAAAGTCATAAGTCCTGTGTGGAGTGTAATGCATGTAAAAGAACCCATTGCATTTATTGTAAAGTGAAGGGGTTTACCCCGGTGTTTCTGGCATGGTCTGGCAGCAATATGCACCACCTCACCTTGTATCCCTTCCAAGGGTTGTATCATGGTTGCTTCGTCGCATAAAATCATTCTTAACAATCTCAACCAGATTGATAATTCGGCGCCAGGAGTGTCATTTATGACAGACATGGCGCATTATAAATGTACATTATTATTATCACTTGGAAGTACACCCATGCACCAACACTATTGCACGCTTATGAAACCTTTGGATTCAGGAAGTAAGACTTAAAAATGGCACATTTCTGATCCCGAATAAGGCTCTTAGAAAGTTTTTCCCCATTCACCATTAAAGACTGGAATGCCCTGCCCTGCAATGTCATCTCTAGTAAATCATTGCACCTCTTCCACTTCAACATGTTCAAGGGCACTCTCACTGAGTATCTCATACATTGCGCAAAAGCTGGTGTGATGTGTCTTTTGGACATTTTGTGCCGGCTTAATTATACAGATACAGAAGTAGCTGCACACTAATAAAAGACCAAGTACAGGATTCCTAATCATCAAGGGTAAACACAAACTTGATTAGTTTCAATCCGAAAGCTCACTGATTAAAAAGTTCATACAGTACCAATCCTCCAGAGAAGTATTTTTTGTTTGAAATAGTGTCTAAGTTGAGAAAAGAGTATTTTAGCCTAGCAGTGTGCCAGGCCAATTTAATTATCCCTGTGTACATGTATACTGCATTTGTGTTGGTAACTCCTCGCATGACCTTTGTAAAAGTCTTAGCTGTGACCAAAATGAAGTTTGGGAAGTAAGGTTTGACCAAGTTTTTGCCTTCACTGCAGTCAATGTTTCTCCACATTTTATTTGCAATCTAAAAAGAAAGTAGCAGTAACTATGCCTGATACTAAATGTACTACTCAAATGTAGTACAGCTTCTTTAGAGAGTGAAAGCAAAATCAGCCACAAGTGACAAATGATCAGATGGGTAGTTCCGGCTTGGCAACCTGTCGTTGCCAATCTCCTCCCCAGACGGAAATTGTAAGATCCTGACTGGCTGCAACTGATTCTGCGTAAACCACATGTAATCTATGGTGTGACACATTTCACCCGATGGACGGATTTTCCAGGTAGTGTATGGTGGCTCAGAATTGCCATCATCACTGAGAAACTTATTCACACTTTGAAGAGTCAGTTTGCTTTCTTCAAACGCCTTGTAGACCTCCTCTGTTGGCTCGGCATTGAAATCGCCTCCAAAGATTAACGGACATTTGTCCGCTTGTTTCTCAAGGATTTCCAAGAGACTTAACCCTTGCAGATATCTCAGTTTGTGATAGCTTGATTTTGCCTTGAGATGTGTGGTGCCAACAACAAACTCTTTAGGGTGTTCTGTTTCGGGGAAATTGCATCGTAGCCTTATCAGAACTGCAACCTGATTGGTTGGCCACCCTTGGCCACTCTGCGCCACCTCCAGAATGGGGGAAACACTACTTACCAACGTAAACTTCTTTGATTTGTAAAAAACTGCACAGCCGTCTGCGCCGTTATTTTGAAGACAGTATAAACACGGGGAATCAGGTTTAGGATTGAAGGTCCCGATGTATCCAACTCGTTCAAGATGTATCTTAAAGAAGTCCTCGTAGTGGTCTACTTCCTGAAGGCAGACCACATCTGGATCATAGGTTAAAATCTCTTGGAGGCAGGAGATTCTCCTAGAGTTCCATTTTAGCACTTGACTTGGGCACTTGATGAAGTTGTCTGCACCTTCACCAAGAGCTGGAAAAGGAACAAGTGACAAGATTTATAAGATTACTTGCAAATAAATTTCATTTTCTAAGGTTACAACTTGTAACAAAGACAAGTGAAACTGCAACTTTGAGATTATTTTGAAGAAAGTTTAAAACCTGCAGACTTTTGATATGATTGGTATGCCTGTTTCCACAGCGTTTGCTAGACGCAAGTGTCTACACGCCTTAATAGGACACCCTGTTTTTGAATTTTTAGCAAATGTGGACACCCATTTTCAAGATCCCATTCTTTATCTTGCCTGGTTTGGATGTGATCGTTCAGTGATGAACCAATCAAAATTTGGAAAAACCATGAAATGTATTTTAGAACATTTTGGGTGGCTAGGGTATGCAAATGGTTTATGTAATTATGTAATTTGGGTCTTGTATATTTGTTTATTCAGAACTTACCATCAGCTAAGATGTTCCATTGCATCACTCTAATGCTGGCATAACTTTGATCTTTCTCATCACCATCTGTCGACCCAGCTACTACATGGAATGTCCTGGTCAGTAGCTGCCGTTTGTTACTGTGGGCATCCTCGCATTTCTTCAGGAGCTTTGTGCTGGTTGTTGGGCTGGCTGGGGGATGGTCAAAGAAATCCGAATGCAGCATAGTGTTGCGAGATGTAGGCTGGCCCATTACCCTGGAGAGACAGATGAAAATTCAGGATGAAAAACACAAAATGATTACAAAATCCATGGAGAATTTAGGGTTTTTCTTAGAAAAAAAAATAACTGAGAAAGGTCCTCATAAATCCTATGAACAAGTTATCATCTAAAAGCTGTTAGAATCTATTGGCCAGGTCATAAAACTCTGATGTGGTGCAGGTATCCATTTTGTCAGAGTATATTATCCAGATCCAGATCTAGAGGAAACTTGGGATAATGTCTTTGGAGTTTGAAGAGAAAGTACATCATTGCTTTTTAGAAGAGTAAAGTATTTTCCTTAGTCTAGTTTTCAGTAAATATGTTCCATCCCAACTATAGATGCAGCCCAAGTATATTTATAACTGATCCCAACTTGGCCCAACTGCAGCTAGGATCCAGAGTTCTTTTTACCATACAGGGGATTGAGACTAGAGGTTGTTTATACATTGCATGGGATGGTCACAACAGTTGGGATGGCCCAACTATAACTGGGATTGCATAACAGAGTAATCAGTTAGAGGGCCTCTAAAGTAAGTTTTGATCATCTCAAGTCTCTGTTGGCTTAGAATGGGGCTCATACGTGATATTCAGCAATTATCATGGATAAGAATCTGTTATATATGTACTCCATGTCCAAGCATCATCACACCCCCACCACCTACCAGCAGCAACCACCCATGGATGTCTCTATACTCTGGTGGTCCCATCTTCCTGTTCAGTGAAAGATCTCTGGATCCCAGCTATCGCCGTCCCAATCACTCTCAAATGTTTACTCAACTTGGGACAATTTCTAAAGTTAGGATCGAACATTCATGTTCAACTTAATTTGATTGTGGCAATGGAAATGAGCAACGGTGAGTTGTGGGGTCTTCAAATACCATTTGCTTGACTTTAAATTTACACCTTTTCATACTATCAATAAATACTATCGGTAAAATTTCATCACAGTTCAAATCTGCTCTGCTTTCACACTAGCTCTGCGTGAAATCAGCTTGTAGGTTACGCGTGTAACTTTTGATCTGTGAACTGTGCAATCATTTCACACTTCCAGGGTCCTACTAGACTTGAAATCAAGTCTGTAATATTGAGCAGTCTTACATTCGCACAAGCCGCTACGTGCTGAGCACACAGTCCTAGTTTGCGGTGACGGTACGTACACCATCAATCCCAATATGCAGACTTGAATAACTTGTACTCAGCTTTGTACACAAGCAATGTACTTGCTTTCAAAATTGGACGGAGCAATCTCATTGGTTAAGAATCATAATAAATGAATATTAATGATACATCTTTCATCTTTCATCTTTCGGCGTTATACCAACACCGTACCGGTGAAATCTCATCTGTCTCTATAGAAACTGATGCATATGCAATATACAGCTGCATTTATGAATATTAATCAAGAAAACATGTTAGTCAAGTCTTTAGCCACGGACTATTCACTACGTACGACTGTTGCATGAACGAATACTGTCCTAAAGCCTGCGAATGTTGCATGAATGGACACATGCATGGGGCTATTACATCTTATTACTACTGATGGCGTTCACGGACAACGTATGACTTATAACGACTTGTCATCAAGACTAGGGTCCTACATGGATTCAAGCGAACAACTCCCATACTGCATTGCTGCAGATAGCACCACAAACTCAACTAGGATCGAAAATAAACCCTTATTATTATTATTATTTATTCGGCCGATGTCAAAAATAACAACATACAAGTAGTACAAAGGAAAATTAAATTTAACAAAACGGGTAACTCAAATACAAGGTACATGTACATGTAACAAAAACAGGAAGGGGTTAGACAAAGGGGTACTGGACAGGTAAGGGTTGGAAGGGTTGGGAAGGAAGACGGGGGACATGGACAGGACTCTGGGAGGGGAACAATCCATTCTAAGACGGCCAGGATAAGCAAAAGTGTACAACTACACTATAACTCGAAAGCCTGCTTATCCTTGACTGTTCACAATATGGCTTTCGACACGTGTTGGAATTTTCAACACAGATCAAGAGCTCTCAATCTACCTCCTGACTAGGGTTGGTTTCCACACAGATCGAGTGCTCCACACAGGTCAACCCCGAATTGAAATGTGGTTGAGTGAAAAGGTCAGTCAAATAAACACAGACCCGTGTCCAACACGAATAGATTTGATTGAAGTGTGAAAAGGCCTAGTATTTCAGAGGGGAATATTTCTCTAGATTGGTAAACTGGTATCTGTAAGTGAGCTTTCAGATTGAAACTAAACATTTAGTTTTTCGATAGTTACTAATCTTGTACTTGTATTTTTGTGATAATTGCAACCCTCAATCCTCCAGATAGTCATAGACCGGAGAAGGGAAGTGACCAAGATTGACAGTATTATTTTACTCCTTGAAGTTAACCCTTACAGTCCCAAGTCCTTCTGTATCTAATTGCCAAAGTGAAGGATTCAGAAGGACTGGGGCCGGTAGTCCCAAATAACAACTGCCTATATAACAGTCAGGCATACCAAGCTTATCTAAGTGCAAACAATTTGGTGTGGAGTGACATAAAAGAGGAGGATATGGGAGGATTGAGGTCACACCCTAGCCCGACTGTCTATCATCTGAAGCACCCGTATTTCTTCTGCTTGACCACCAATCAATCACTCTTGGCATTACATGGATACTGCCAAGCCAACCAACAGAATCGTTAACAAAAATGTCTCCACTAACAAGACAATAGCATAACTTCTAGTTGTACGAGCTCAATTATTGCAACTACCAATCCTCCACTTCCTCTTTGATTTAACAAGATTAAATAATATTTCACCTGTTAACGAGTTGGAAGACAATTCTTGCTCCTGTGAGGAAAAGGTGACGGTAGACTCCTTTGAGGAATACTTCCATTTACTTGATCTTCAAACGAGAGTGAAAACTGGACCACAAATTAAAGAAAAAAGTTCAAGTTTAACCAAGAGGGCAGGTGTAAAAAACTAGAGCTATGATAAAAGAAGGTTAAACTATGGTTTGCTAAAACAATGACAATACTTATACATGAAGAAAAGAAATCACTTCCTCCATGATGATAAGCTCATAAAAGTAATAGTAGTAACGAAAGTAGTGATAGGCCTATCTTTGTAAATATTGAACTTTTTCATAATATAATTATTTTATTTATTGTTATCTGGTGAACAAAGAAAATGTTAAAAGGATGAAGAGGGGCTCATAATTATTATCATAAATATTTTAGGAAGTGGTAGTGGGTTGTTGTTTTTATTAAATTTATCCCTTCACCGACACCAACAAATACAGTAATAAAATGCACATGTATATCAACAATTATTTCATGCAATTGACCAAGCTCAACAATTATCAAAATTAATGAGATAAAAAATTTAAAACATTTTAGAATAAAGAGTAATGAAGAAAACTTAAGGAAATGAGGAGATAAGGGAATTAAATAAAGAAATGAGGAAATAAGGAAATTAAGAAATAATAAAAAACAGAAGCGAGATTATTTAATTTGTGTAAAGTGTGGGTCATTCCCAACCACCTACAAAAACCTCTCATCTGCACAGACCTTAGTATAATGGTGCAGTCTGATTTCATTGCGCAAGTGCAATAGCATCACACTGGCCATTTCTCAGGAGGGAAAAAAATTGTTATTTTTGTGAAAAAAACTTGTTGCCCCTCTAATAGTAAGTAGGCCTATCCATAAAAATTTCAATCAACTTTAGACGTGTTTCGATTTGTATGCATGAAAATTCCAATCAACTTCAAACATGTTTCGATGCATGAAAATTCCAATCAGTTTCAGATACTGGCAATAAACATCACATTTGAAGGTATTGTTTTAAACTTGTTGTTTTGAGTTGTTGTGAAGTTGTCTCTAGTTGTCTTAAATAGTGCGACTGGCATAGAGTTGTAATAAGAACTAGAGGGAGCACTCGCTATGTTACGAACAGTACTCTGCTGACCCACTCTTGGCGAAAATCCCTATGGGTCAATTGTATACGAATGTTCACCTTGCTGTGTAAACTGATGAGTGACCAGTGACAGTGTAATATGATTGGTCAGTGCAATTTTTGGTTTTAAACTTGTTGGTTTTAAACGCATGGTTTTGTACGCCCTCGGCCTCCAGTTCTTTTAATTTTTATGTAACTCTATGGTGACCGGCCATTTGTTGTTGATATACGTGCATGAGTTAGTTGGAGTGCGAGTTTGTTGGAGTACGAGTTGGTTGGAGCTAAAGTTAGTTTTAAGTATGAGTTGGTTGGAGAACAAGTTGACTTGAGTTCGTTAATTAGTAAGAAATTTATAAAACTATCATAATAAAAGTATATAGCAGTTAGCATGGTGAATTCTGGTCAACTCGTACCTTCACCGACTCGTACCTTCGCCGACTCGTACCTTCGCCGACTCGTACCTTCGCCGACTCGTACCTTGGGCAACTCGTACCTTCAGTTAAGTCAACTCGTACCTTCAGTATGCCCGTTCTTCTGCAGATCCTTCCACTTCAACGACCGCAGCTTCAATGAGTGCGTGGCCTGTTTCGTGTGCATGTATTTTGCGGTCCCATATTCCAACAAGCAGTTGTAATTGAAACAAATTGTTTGTATGTGATATTTGAAATTTTGCACATGTTTTTTTTAATCATGTTTTTTTTTGTTTTTTTTTGGGGGGGGGTGAACTTTTTGTAATTATTTTATTTAATCGTCTGCTAATTCTCAATTTTTTTGTGACTAATAAATTGCTATCTTTAAAATGTTGCCTACTTCCTTCTTGGACTGTCATTTGTATTTATCTAAACTTCAATGATGTCTCGAAATAATTGACTAAACTGGAAATAAATTAACTGGAAATAAATTAACTGGATTTTGGTGAATAATATTATTTTTATTTTAAAATGTTTGAACTGTAAAATGTTTCCTAATAATGTTTATTACATTTTCTTTTGATAAAAATTGTTTTTATTTTAAATAAAGTGACAGCACATGTTTATTAATCTCTCTTGAAGATGTGGTGGCCCCAATTTTATTATTTTTAAATTTTCTTTCTCGCTATCGCTCCTGCGAACCCCTTGATTAAAGGCTACATGGATTGACTGGCTACATTACACATTTACTCTATTTTATTATTTTTTAAAATTTTCTTTCTCGCTATTTCTCCCGCGAGCGCCTTGATTCAAGGCTACATTACAAATGCTTGTCCGAGTGCTGAGCTTCCAATCACCGCTACCTCGCTTTTAAATCGGTGGTACGAGTTGACTTAACTGAAGGTACGAGATTGCGAAAGCACGAGTTGGCGAAGGTACGAGTTGACTTAACTGGAGGTACGACTTGGCGAAGGTACGAGTCGGCGAAGGTACGAGTTGACCTGTTAGCAGCATGGTTAGCACCGCTGGAACTTACATGTATAACTGCAACTTCCAGGATTTCAATCAACCGAATGAACTCAAAAGGTCTTTCATTTAATTTCTGTTTTCCAACAATCGGTGATTGTTGCACAAGGTCCCAAGATAATGTAAAACAAAAATTATTATTTTACACTTTAATTTGAGAGCTAACTTCCCCCTTTTAACAGATGGTTTTGAAAACTTTCATTTAGGCCTAGTTTCTGTTTCCAAACAATCTTCCTGTTAGTTCCGACCGATCGGAAACCGGTTGTTGCACAAGGTCCCAAGATAATTAATGTTAAAAAATCATGAACAAAAAATTGTTTTACACTCTTGGGAGCCAACTTCCCCTTTTTACAACAAAAACCCCACAAACTTACCTGTATTCGTGGTAAGCATAAGTAACTTTTAAAAGACGCAATCCATACAAATAATCAGACGATGACCAGCACCTGCACGGCCGAGAGAAGGACAGCTTTCATGTTGTCCAACATGTCATTGTTTGCTGAGCCGGGTACTTAATTACCAGAGAGAGGCTAAATTGTTTATTCGCCCCATCAGTCATCTTTCACTTCGCCTTTTCACAGTATCGCCCCGTTAGCGTTCATTTTTAATGGGGCGAATAAGTACATGTCAAAATTTTCCATTCAAAACGTGGGGCGAAACAACGTTGTTTACATGGTTTCAACATACTTTCCAAATTACAGTATCGATACTGTATTAAGTAGTGCGACTTATACGCACAAGGCGAATAACCGGTCAATGTATCGCACCAGAAGAAAGTCGATAAATTGTATAAGGGGAAAGCACCTCGGTTACGGGAGATTTTTCTAGACGCTGTCTGCTGGGGCAATAAAAGTCCTACTCCTAAATGCCAAACAATTAGCGAACTTTTCAACGCTCAACTTCAAAATATCAAAAGCCATCAACATGGCTGATGAACAGACGAATAAGCCACCTCCCAGTGTGAAACAAAGGTAGGAATGAATACGACCAAGCGTATAAAACCATGGAAACCCGTGCTACATCTAATTCGTGAAGAAAACATTTGATTATGACTAGACTGAGCTGAGGAGTGTATTTCATCTTGACATGTCTTGATCTTGATATTGATAATGTAATTGACAGGCTCCAACTGGAGCAACAGTTAATGCAAAAATATTTTAGGGATTAAGAATAGGTTAGTCGTAGAGACCAAGGAACTGGGGCGCTGTCCGACCGATAAAATGTCAAAATCTCTAAAAAGGTGTACAGCGCCCCCTACGTTTGTTTTAGGCCAACATTAAAAAAATTGTCTTGCCACAACGATCAGTGATTGTCCCTCAACATAAAGGTTATTTGATTATATTTCTTCAAACGTTATGATACTTAAGAGTTTTAAGAAATAAATCGACTCTGACATGTCCGAATAGCAGGTTACACTTACAGGACCTACTCCTAGAACTATGAGGTTCGTTCGACCACACTAGACAGTAGACCCAAAGGGTAACTGGGAGCTGAACTCCTTTTTTGAGATTTTGACATAGGCCTATGACTGAGATTTTGACATTATCGGTCGTGCTAGTACGACCGATAATGTCAAAATCTCAAAAAAGGATCAGCACCCCAGTTACTGGGTCCAGAACCACACAATGCTTTTTTAACAATTGCCAGACATGATTATCTGGCCAACAATACGTCAGATAGTATCCAAGACCAAAGGTTGCATAAAAAAAAAATAGGGTTTAATTTAAGGGGCCTAGACCTATACATTATTGACCCACTTTATTCAATCAGCAGAGAAAAGTGTTTTTTGTTTTTGTTTTAAATCTGTGAAATCTCTGAAATCTGTGTAAAATATTCCAGAGTTTGTACCACTACCACAGTACCAGAGACCTTCGTGTGGCTGAATAAAGCCAGTATTGTAAGGACAGTTCCAGCAAGTCTTTGAAAATGTACAAGTAACGTATAAATGTGCACGATGTGTACTACTAGTGCACATCGGAACGTTAGGGCCTGATGACCGCGATCACATACTTTTCAACACAAGAATTTCAAAGTTTTAAAGATGAATCATCCAAAGAAATGGCTTTCCAAAACTGTGTGATTCCTTTGCCTATTTGAAATTTCGCAGGACTAGGTATCAATGCTCACTTTTCCAATGTTCTTTACCCTTTTTACAGTGATTTAGGCCTACATTACAAACAAAATAACAGGTGGGTGGCTACATAGTCGTCCGATGTCGGTAGTGCATGTAATCAAAATGAACCTCTTTTGTGGTAGAATACTGGTAATTTATGAAACAGTAATGTGATTAATATCAATGTCACAACATACAACTTTAATAAAATGGATTAATAGTAGCTGTGTTATTATTACCAAAAGCCGACTTTTGGTGTGACTCTGTCGGTCACGGTATGTATTTGCACATAGTTTGCGATCAGCTCAGATGACACAATACCCACAATAGGTCACGTAATGATATGTAAACATTGGTCGCGCAATCGGTCTATTGTACTATAGTAAAGTGATACTTTACATAGGATCAGGCATACAACCATAATCAGAGTAAAACAGTTTTTACCATATAGGCCTATGGTAAAAACTCAACACTCAAACTGATCCTACATTACTAGTCACTCTAACAAAATCCAATACCATATTATGGTGTTGGATTTTGTTACAGTGAGAAAGGATAGTCACTCAAAGGATTTTGAATTATAAACTATTACAAGTAGGTCAATTGGCAGTTATAATTGGATTACAAAAAACAAAAGGTGCACCTCAGGCCTTGAACTTCGCTCTTCAGCAATTTTTCTCTGGTAAGGGGCATGATGAAAATGTAAATTTATATTGAAACTTTGCAAAGGGCACCACAGCAAAAGAAACACAGGGCACCACAGCAACTGCTGTTATCCTATTTTTAAATGGATAAAATAGTTTTAATAAAATTTCTTTCAGATATGACTGGTATCAAACAGATTCTCATGTAATAATTACACTGATGGTTAAAAACGCCAAAAAGGAAGACGTTCAAGTGGATTACACAGACAGAACGGTAAGGGGAGAGGTTTACTTTCCACAAGTTTTTAAAATTCTTTCTGGTTTGAAATAGGGTGTATTTTGTTTTTATTGTTTTGCTGTTATGGAGGATCGTTTATACCATCAAAACAATAATAAACAGCAAAATGCGCAATGCCTTATCAACATCAATCTAGTAAACATAATAAATAAAACAGTAAAGGTGTTGTGGTTTTCTCAATAAGTTTTTTTTTTTCAAAAGCAGATTTTATATGTTAGTTTCTTTGTACCTCATTATTAATCCTTCTCATGTCTGACCAATCATGATTATCCGTATCCAGCAGCAAATGATAGATAGTACCTAAACATGTCGGTCTGTAATGTGATACCATTGGTGAATGTTTCTACACAGTACAGTACACAGTCAACCCTCCTACTGTCTGACCATTCAATTTCATCCAATGTGGTTTTGAATGTTGTATGCATTATGCCAGCCTTCAATTTGATATTGTAATGTGATATTTGATTTTTGTCTATCCAGGTAAGTGCCACTGTGAAGCAGGCATCAGGGAATGACTTCAGCCTGGAGTTGGACCTAGCACACAAGATAATTCCTGCCAAGTGTACCACCAACATTAAGACAATGAAGGTTTGTACTGCCATTGAAAATGTGACAAGGCAGTGTGATGTTGCCATACGTGGAGGTTCAGGGTTCTCCCCATGCACAAGCTAACGATACGCATGAATTACGGGCCGATACGCAGAAATTACGGCCGATACTTTTTTTTTTAGATTTTAATATAAAATTCACAACAAAATCCTAACATAAAACCATTTTAAATGCTCCAGATTGCATAGTAGAGCTTTTCAAACCAAACATAAACATTAAATAACATTCCAAGGACCTGCTACCAATTCAGCGATCTTCGGCCACACTTTCAAAATTTGGGTCCAGAATGCCCCACAGTTTTGAAAAATCCTGGGGAGAACCCTGAGGTTGAAGTAGCTGGAAAGAACAAACGTGGTCACCCTGGCACGATATGGACAGACTACCTGATAACATAGACAGCATGAGGACCAAGTGTTTCATGACAATGTTTAATCTGTCACCACAGCCACTGGTTACGGGTATTTAGTCCAAGGGCAAGGGATGACAGCAAAAAATGTTTGAAAGGAGTATCAAGAAAGCTGAGCATTTAATATAAAACGTTTACATTATTTGTAGTTTACCGTACACCGATTTGTGAGAGTCCTGTGGGGAAAACTCCACTGGCAAATAACCCAGGTGGGATTCGACCACGACCTGATACAAATTTAAATTGGGAGTTTAGTCCTCCAGTCCATATGATATCACTGAGACCAATTTACAGCCAAACAAAAATAGGTTTTAAGAATTGATAACTGTTTTTGTATTGAATGTATCTTATTGGTAAACAGATCGAGTTGAAATTGAGTAAAGAAGAGGGACTGAGGTGGAATAAGCTGGAAGGGGAAGACACGCTAGCAGCAAAAGCAACAACGGGAGACGGTGAGTTTGGATTCTTGTTAGTCCAGTGTGATAATGAATTTTGTTTCTGCTGGAATTACCTAGCAGTGTCATTTAATTAACCACCGTAATTTTTGTTGTCCATGTTTGTAGAATCCAAAGACACCGTGCATAGATACCCGACCTCCAGCCATGTAACACGGAACTGGGATCAGATCAGCAAAGAGGCAGAGCAAGAGGAGAAGGACTCCGCCCAAGGGGAGGCGGCCCTCAACCAGCTCTTCCAAAAGATCTACGGTGACAGCAATGATGAAGTCAAGAAGGCAATGAATAAGTCATTTGTAAGTGTTTTAGAACATTGATAATATAACTATATGATAAAGGTACACTCTGTATCCTCAGTGGTGTGGTAAAGTCCTTAAAAAAATGAGCACTGATCTCCACTTGGTCTAGAGATGAAGCCCCTTTTACACACAAGGCTTAAAGAACATAAAGCCCATGGCAGCAGAGGGGATTATGACAAATCTGCCATTGTCAAACAATCTGCTGATCTAGACCATGTTATTAATTGGGAACAAGCTCGAATCATAGCCTCTGAGAAGCACTGGTACACACGTCGCATTAGAGAAGCTATTGAGATCCCTGAACACAACACTTTTACTCAGGACATAGGCTATTTCATTAGCAGCATTTGGCACACAATCCTACCACCCTACTCCACCGACATCCCACAGTCTACTGATACCCAGTACCTACTGAGGCCCCAGTACACAGGGTATCCACAAACAATGGGCAGCCCACACAATGCCTCTGAGCCCACCAACCACAGTTCTCCTTTCAGGAGAACTAATCAGAGCAGTGCTGACTCTACACTGAAACCTCTGAATTCCTATAAAGGAATCTGACGATGACTAGAGCAGGTTAATTAATAAACTCAGTCTGCTGCAGTGAAGTTATCTGAGAAGTCCCCTCGATCCACGAAGCAAAAGTAATAGTAGTCCCAGCTGATTTCCTACCTCCCCAGGTAGTACATAATAAGCAGAACAGTTCTTTTCAGAACTAAGTTGTCTCCCCGATTCCGAAATCTACTCCGCGGTAGTAGAATAATAGCAAGACAAGTTCTCAGAAGAATACATGTAATCTATAGCTGTCTATCACATGGTAATACCGCAAACCAAATATACATTAATACCTCACCATGCAATGCCTTAAAACCTATAACTATTTACGTATGTTGATTGCCACCAGAGCCCAATTTTATAAAGCTGTTAACAAGCACATGTTCTCCTCCCTGTAGGAAGTCCAGACTCTGTGGCTCTTGTAAAAAAATGTGATGTCACAGAATATATGGTCTAAAAATACATAGACGCCAAGTATTCATTCAGAGAAAATGATTGGTGATTTTTTTATTTCGTGTTTTTTACAATTATCAAACTATCCTTATCTTTAAAACTACCACCATTCATGCCATCTGTCATTTGTCTACAGACGGAATCTGGTGGAACTGTCCTGAGCACCAATTGGAATGACATTGGATCACAGAAAACTGAAGTCAAACCACCGGATGGAATGGAACACAAGAAATGGGAGATATAGCAACAGTTTTCCAGGAGATTGCCAACAAAAAAACTAAGCATCACTACTTTGTGGAAAACAGAGCTTGAAATGATTTTGATATCGGAGGAGGTATTGGGTAATACACTCGACTGTTTGAGGGCGCCCTTTTCATGAGCATCAATCACAGACCAGGGCAATGACTACATCACTGGTAACCAAATGCTATCAACTCGCTTTGCATTGAAGTAGAAATGGTCACCAGGCAGTTTGTGTTTCTCGGGCCTAGATTAGTGGTATGATGCACACAGAGCTGGGCCTAGTTTCATAGCAATGCTTATCACAGAATCTGTGATCACAGTGCCCTGTAAAGTGCATGATTCTATGGGCCATGAGTACAGACTTACACGGTAAACAGCGCCATGAAATAGACTGATCCATTCAGCCCCACCCCGTAAACATTTTGACCAATTACAGCATTGGCTACATCACCACTGTACACGTGGGCAGCACCATGTGCGTCTCTTCAATGCCACACTGCATGACAGGAACGTGCTATAGGTACTTGTACAAATGTTTACATTTTTAATAGGATTTTATCGTGTCAGACTTTTGTCAGACTTCCGGTGGCAGAGCCAAGGCTGTCATTGGTCAACCAAATGGGTGCGGGGCTTAATGGATTGGTCTGTCAGACCCAAAAAGCATCACAGTATTTCCAAAATATATGGAATATAAAATTAAAAGTTATGAGCTACTGGTTTTCCATTTTGGAGGGTAGTAGGACTGGCTTCAAGTCAGCGATTTCTTTTAGGACTGGAAGTGTTTTATTTTCAGTGGTATCGCTGGAATCTGGAAAGTTTATTTACTCCGAGACTGGTTTTGGATTGGTGAGGTTTGCATTTTGCCAAAACGGAAAATCATTGGACATTTTTTTGTGACGCCCCTTGCTAAAATCAGGCACTTCACGGAAATAGTGAAATAGCATTAAAAGTAAAGACACCTGAAACATCAGCCGTGATATCAATGTGATGTGATGTCTTAAACATCGTAGATGTTGGGAAATACTTGCATCATAGACCCTTATTAAATGTTACTTGAAAGCTCTTACTGTAAGGTATTTGATGAGCAAATAAACCCAGTTTTGAGTTTTGGCTGGAAGTGCCCGGTTTTGGCATGGAGTGTCACATTTAGAAAGGTTTTTTTTTAGGGAGGAATGGGGGTAGGGGAGGTCTCGGGAGCAGACTTGTTAATAACCTTGATCTTCAAGATTGTTTGTTTCTTCTCTACATGGTGACAGTTTGTGTACATAGGAAAAATAATAATCGTATGAAAGAATGATTGCGCTTGCTGTTGAACTGAAGTAATGTAAAGACGATTCCGAATCCTGTTTATGGAGCTTCAAACTGCGATGAAATATTTGTGTTTTTTTCTTGACAGAAGACACTTTAAAATAAACGTTTCAGAGACAATGTTAAAAATGAAAACAGTTGTTTAAAGGCAGGGTATACTGTTGGTACTTGGAACTGTACGTTTGTTTTAAAAAAAATAATAGCGTTCTTGAGATATAAGCGAATATGGAGCGGTTATTTCCAAGCAGAAGGATCCAAAAATGCGGAAACTGCATGCTTTTTTCATTACGTGAAAAGGCTTCATGCCAGAAGCCTTTCTCAGACTCAAATATTTTAGCGAGAAATTACCCCTTTTTAAAAAACTATGTTACTGAAAAGGGAGTCATTTCTCACAATGTTCTATACTATCAACAGCTCTCCGTTGCTCCTTACCAAGTAAGTTTGTAGTTTGGGAGTAATTACCAAAAGTTTCCCCTGCCTGTTAACAAAACACAATTTAATTTTATCACTTTTACAGTTTGTTCCATTTAAATCTTACATGTGCACCAAAGGAATACAAATATTAACTTTATTAGTTGGAAATTCTTCAAATAAATCAGCCAAATCAGAAATTTGTTCCTTTTGAGCAGACCTAAAAAACTGAGCTTGGATTTCAACTGAAAATTTGTTAAAATAATTTTCTGAAGTACTTTTTGTATCCATGCTGTAAATAAAATGTTCGTTGAATTGTTTAGCCTCTATGAATTCTTACACACGATGAATTAAAGACATATCTGTTAATTTATGGAATGGGAATAGTTTGGCATTTTGTTCTTTCATGCTCTTGGCCTTTCACTTATGTTTTTTGAAAATCAATTAATAATTTGTTATAACTTCTTGAATTTCTTATTTCCCTTTTGCACTGCTGAGGTTGTACTAATTCTTCCCTAGATGGATCCATTTCAGTTCAGATTCTTCCAACATCATTTCATGGAACAGCCTCTTTATGTGTCAATTTCTGAGCTTTGGGTTAATTATCAAATGCTGATAGTTTGATATCATTATTTACTGATTTCATGCCTGTTTGCTTTGACTGAAACTAGTGGTTGAGTGGGTTATCGGTTAACCAACCATGAAGGTTTAAGGATAAACGGTTAACTAAAACCAGAAGTACTTTAAGTGAAAACTTAGATGCTGAATGAATACATTGAAAGTTACCAAAGATCTTAATTCCACATCCAAGTACCAGTAGTCCTATCGGCAACAATTTGGCCCTGAAATCTCTTTCCTCCACCATCATAGCTTCTGCTTTATCATATATTCCTTTTTGTTGCTTCCAGTTCAGCTTATGAATCATTTTAAGTGATTTACTAGAATCCTTTCTCAGCCTAACTAATTTCAACACCATATGGTAACTCGATATCCAAACTGTTGGACTCTTACTACGAATTATGGTGGTATGCCAGATCCCATGTAAAGCATGATCAGTTTACTAGTGCAATCCTCAGCCCAACATCGTTCAGTAACTCAATATCCAAGCGGTTGGACTCTTATGGATTATGGTGGTATGCCAGATCCCATGTGAAGCTTGATTACTTTACTGGCAGTCCTCAGTCCAACAGAATCAAACAAAACATGCAGTAAGAATTCAAAAGGTTGGGATTGGTTTAGAGTTAAAGAGGTGGGCCTGTAATTCAGATCGTCTCATTTTCTAATAGATCTCCAGAGGTTTCCCTTGCCTTTTTGTTTACTCAACATCCGGACTAGGAACCCGACTGTTGGGTGGTCTGCAAGATTTTTCACAAGGCCGCAATGTATTTGCAAGAATCTTACAATCAGATCTCACTTTTTTTCCCAGACACTAAACACTAGTTACTGATAGTACAACACGTTAGCTGAAAAATTATTGGAACATCTTTTTTTGTTAAAATCACATGGGAAAAAAAAAATATATATATATACATAAATGTAATGTAACCATGTTGCAAGTAAATATCTGTTATTGTAAACATAGTAATCTTTTTCCATGTTTACAAGTATCGCATTTCTCAATTTTTTGTTTCCTGACTAAAAAGCTGTTATGAGTGAAATTCAACTTAAGTTCCACAATCCGTCTGACTAGTAACAAAAAACATCGGTCCATCGGACTACAAATGAAAGTGTTTTGACTCGCCAGACACTGCTTTCACTTCCATTAGGCAAGCGGGCGACTGCTAAGGTCGAACTCTGATGTCATTGGTTATCAAATCTAACATTTTACTGTTCCAGGTGTAAAACACACCTCCAGTTTCACAGCACATTTCTTTAACTCTTTGAGATTTGAACTATTCCGGGGGTCCATATTTGATTCTTATTTTGATCTCTCTCTAACCAAGAACCATCCTCTGTACATCTTGCAGCACACTCCCTTCACTCTAAAAGAAGAATACATCTTGAATCTGATGTTAGACAAATGTTTCTTTCTTCTGGTGATGTAGACTTCAAAACCTGCATAAAATTCTCCTTGCAGAAGAAGCATCTTCTATAAATGATGCATCACATTCTTGTCACTCATGATACCTAAAGCAATCGCTTGCGATCTTCCAGACACCAGCTTGAGTCCGTGTGAGCATAAAGTTTTCGGTGAACTGGAAGTTCCGTTTGTTGCCTTCAAATTTTACCCACCCGCCAACGATGACCATGACTGTTGTCTGGCCATGTGTGATGGCAGCTGGTTAAAAGAAAAGAAGAAAAAGAAGAAGATGTTTTTAAAATTTTGAGTCTTCAGAATGTGTGTTTGAACATGACTGCAAAACGTCATAGCCCCTAGAAAACTTTGAAATAATTTACAAACTGTAAAAACTAAAATTAACTCATGAATAAATACAGTAATGATCAATTAACTAATTCTGTATTAATAATTATAGTCATAATAATACTATTTACCGCTTAACCAACAGGTGTTTCAACAAAGTGCTGATTATTTTCATATTAGGTACATGCTATATGATGTGGTGCAAACTTCTCTCTACTATGCCAGTAACACTGGGGCAAACCCCTCTTAGTGACGAGTGTAACTGGGTTCTTTCACGTGCATTACACAACACACGGGATCAATGGCTTTACGTCCCATCCGAAGGACGCAGCAATAATGGTTAAGTGTCTTGCTTAAGGACGCAAGTGTCACGACCAGGACTCGAACCCACACTCTGCTGATCAGGATCAACAGAACTTGAATCCGCTCAGCCACCACATGCAATCAATAAAAACTACATGTAACATATCTCCAAAAAAAGGGAGGATTACAACAAAGACAGACACAAGAAATGTTGTATTTAAGCACAAATAGATTTGAGATGTTACAGTCTTAAAGTGGGCACTTACAATCATTTTCAAAATACTGCACCAAAAACAAAGAATACATGGTGACATGGATAACATCTGATACAATTAAATAACAAACAGCGTTTGCAGTCATTGACTTAAAATATGAAAAGTCATCAGACTTTCCCTCCTACAGTCTGACCATTCAATATCATCCACTATGGTTTGGAATGACAGATAAAATTTGCCAGCCTGCAATTCGATATCATGTGGTGACTGCGTTACACAGTACACAGTCAACCCTCCTACCGTCTGACCATTCAATATCACCCACTATGGTTTTGAATGATTGTAGATAAACTCTACCAGCCTGCACTATTCTATATACAATACACACACTGTTAGTTCTGTGCACAGTTGTGCCACCATTCACAACCCATGTAGTTAACTACTCTCAAATAGTTGTTCAACCCGTTGGAAAATGTTACAAGAGTAGCAGGGTTCAATGACAATTAAATTACACATTTTTCACAGTTGATTCAGTCAACAGTTTCTGTTGTAAATTTGAATGATACACCAGTGGATAAGAACCAGTCCAAAGCAACCATACAAATTTATAAAATAGAAGACAAATCAATTATAACACAGAAATACAGTACATATAAAACTTGAAGTAACAGTTGAAATAATTTAGGTTTTCCCGGCCAATTTCAACAAAAACTCATTCAATTTATCACCTGGCTCATTCAATTTCGTTTGAAAATGAATGCTCTGTTGCATCAGGATTCAACAGTCAAAAGAAGTAATTCAGTTCCAACAGATTAGCATTCACTGGTCAAGTAAGATTATTCAAATTCATTAGTTTGCAAACATCATTCAATTTCATCAATGGTAAACAGGTAGTAGAAATGCAACTTAAGATTGGTGAAAATGTAGTCTTATATGTCTATTAAATGAAATAGAATGACTGAAATGAACCTGAGTGAGAAGAATGAAATCATGTGTGCACGAAAACGAAATTGAATGCAATAGAAGCTAAAAAGAAAGCCTAGTTTGAATGACCTAGGGAAACGAGTGAATTTGAATGCGTGTTAATAATGAAACTGAATTATTTTTTGCTGAAATTGATTGGGAAAACATAAAACAACTATTCACAATATTGCAAATCATTAAGAATGGTGAGTCACATTCTTTCGCAACATGGAAAACACAATCGTCAAAAGAAAATCACCAGAAAATCAATTTGTACAGTCAGGAACTGGCAACTAAAATACAGCACATTTTGTGATAAAAGTGATTTTCCATAAATCAACCCAGTTTGAGATTTGTAATTTGTGGATCCTACCTGGTATCGGTTGGCAGTCCAACGAGTCGATGGTATGTTCACTCGTTGGTAACTGGTCCAGGAACTTAATGATGGCTTCACCTCCTTCTAAAGGGTTGCCGTTCCAAACCATAGTAGCTGTATCCAGATACAACTTGTTCAGCAACTGAGATGCGAAAAATTAAGGATATTAATATTAATATGAACACTTATAATGCGCTGGTATCCATCACAAGTGATGCTCATGGCGCAAGGAAACACATGAAAAGAGAATACAAATGGAACAAAATGAAAAGACTATAAAAATTACAAACAGTGAAACCATCAACCTAATGAATGAAGAGCAGCAGTGAATAAGTGGGTTTTGAAAGCCTCTTTGAAGTCAAGAACAGAGGACATGTTGCGGATCTTGAGAGGCAGATTGTTCCAGAGCATTGGACCAGCGTGAGAAAACAGTCATATTTTTGTTAAAGCTTTTCTACTGACTATATAAATGAAGACAATCATTACAATGCATAAAACTTCAATAGTAATAGGCATTTATTGGGCACTTATAAACGTTGTATCAAAGCACCTACACTATTACTACCCGTTCATTGGGACTCAAAAGTTAAAGCCTCAAACCATACATCAACTCCTGTGGAGTATGCAGCACCGGCAGCCATATTGGCGCATAGGTTGCTAATCCTTCACATCAACAACAATTTAGGCACCCATTTACTCTCCTGGGTGATGAGAGGAAATAATTCATCTAATCAAAATACTTACATTTCTTCTCTTGTCAAACTTTTCATAAAATAATTTATGAAATTCTTTGCCAGCAAGTGTTGCTTGTTCAAGTTGCAACTTTATATCCTAAATAAGAAAATATAATCAAAATAATTATTAAACACAACAAATTATTTATGATTTAAAACTCAGCGAGTCTGCAGTTTTCTGCCTCTAATTACATGTTAATTAGACCCACTCCTTCATTTTTTCTTCCACACACGTCAACTTTCCTAAGTTCCTCAGACTGGTCCAGTTGACATGGTGAATGCCGTCACTACTACACCATTGACAGAAAATGTTCATGTACATGTATGGACAGGATGTTTTTTTCACAGTTATGAATAGTGTTGAAGTTTAAATATTATATTTCATAGGAAACTATAACTAGTAAACTAGTAAAATCGCGGGTACAGCCATGTAAAAAACTGTTTCGAACAGTATACTCTGCTCGTCTTCAGGAGAGTATACTGTTCGAAACGTCGAGACCACACCAGATCTTTTCAGAGCCACCACTCCTCCCTAAAGAGATTTTTACGACAGCCATGGCTCGTCCGGATGCGTGTTTAGTTGGGTCACGCTGATTGGTTGTAGTCAATGGATATTTTGGTCAGTCTTTTGGTAAGTTTTTGTTGTTTTTTTTGTGCCAGATATTTTCATGATTTTGTTGTAAGGGTTCCAGATGGCGTTGTCATACAATACAGATCAACTCCATGTGTTTAGAATGTCTGTCATGATTTTTGAAAATGGAACAAAATGGACAAATCTGATCATGACTTTGGCAAAAACTGGTCAAAACTGCTAGTTACACGGATAATACTTGTCTTGGGTCGTAACCTTCTGGTCTCCGACCGTCGGGAGGATGGAGGGTTACGATTATCGCAACTACTACCAGGGCTACTCTTTCCATAGACTAGAGTAAGAACAAGGACTCTTCCTAATCCTTACCTTTGCAAATGGCATGCTTGCGTTTGCCTTTTTTATATTGATTCAAGTTAATTAATCTTCCTAGTACTATACATGTTATTTTATTAATTAGCCTTTGAGAAAGACTCTACTACTGAACTCAACTAGTGCTAAGGATTCAACCGATGACACTCCAGAACTTTGCTATTTTGAGCAGTTTCTGCCAATTACATGGCTTTAAAATGTTACCTAGCTATTGTAGTATTGGAGAATAGACTGCAGTACAATTTTATAAGTAACTTTGAATATACCGTGCAGAGAAGTTACAATTAAAGACAATTTTTAGGTATAAAACCGCATGGACTTACCGCCGTGGAAGCAGCCATTTTTAGGAACTTTGCAGAAGAAATTGAAGCACGCCCTCAAGTGATGAGTTCTCAGTGTGTGCAGCGCCTAGTGCATGCACGCAACAAAGACTAAATAAAACAGCTTTGTAATGCAGACTGTAGTCTTTTTCGTGCGTGGATTAAAACTCGTACCAAAACATAACAATAGTACTTTAACACAACTTTCCAAGCAATAATGAGCAGGATACCAGTCACATATGGTACATGTGACATAGTGTTTTGGCAGCTAACATTATCTGTTGGTAAGCATAATCAGCCCCATGAAAACACGCCCAGAAACCAAAATGTTTGAGCTTCGATCATTGGTTAAACGTTTTCGGGTGTTTGGTTCAGCCGCGATGGACGCAACTTCACCACGTAACCAAGTTTGTTGTCTCGGTTAGGCTAGTGACAAATATCAACTGATTTCTTTTTAATATGAACAAAAATGAAGCATACCAATCTAATAATGTTGATAAAATTATAAAGACTAAGTTCCATTACTTGAAAATTAAATGAAGGCTGTATATATTAACAAGTTAATTTTCCATGTAACCATATCCAAATTGTTTCTGGTTACCGACCTGTTTTAGTGTACCTCTAGGAATTGTTTCGGTTAACGACTTCACGAATTGGTCATCAGGGTCACCTAAACACGACCCTAGTTTCCACGTTTCCCTGTGCGTGATTTTGCGACTATGCGCACCTTACTCACCCACTCAACTTCGCATGGTTAGACTCCCTAATGGCAGACCATGTGTAGCTGCGCGTCTGCAGAGTGGCATCACCACACATTTTCATTTTGGGTGAGGTGGGGTGAGGGGTGGGGCAAGCAGGGGCAAAGAAATACTTTGAAGGGGCAATTTATTTTATCTTACCATACATTTGTGATTTTTTCGATCTCATGGGGTGGCGAGGGGAGGGGGGGGGGTAAGCATTCTGTACGTCCTAAAGAATTGTCCAAAGATTGTTCCTTTGTTTAAATGACCCCACAAAAGTAACCAACTTGACTAGTTCCCACACTGAAAGCCAAAAATAAAGCAAACATCAAACTAATCCATTTTTATTTTACAGTTCCAAGAATATTTTTTAATCTTTTCCTTCCATCAACTTTGATTTACTTACATTTTTTGGCTAGTTTAAACACAATCATTAAATTTCCTCTTTATTATTTTTTTTACAGTTTATAAATGTTGTACTTTGATTTTTTTTTCTTCAACAAAGTTCTTATCTTTCCTTCAACAACAGTACTTTCAAAAGAAGCAGAAAATATTTCAAAAATTTAAAGATGATAAAAAACAACAAAATAATAAGCACCAAGAAACACGATATAAAATATACAGAGTATTAAGAAAAATAGTACTAAACACAAGTGTCCAATTTTTGTCATGCAAACAATTTTTCGAAAAAGGACTTGACACAAGATCTAAATCTCTCTTTACATGCATTCCAAGACCTTTGCGTGTTTGTATTAACATATGGCCTCGATTAATTTTAACAGAAGAGATAAATATCTTACAGAAACAAAAATAAATACTACTTAATGTGCTGGTGTAAACTTAACAAATGGAGAAAAAGTGGCATTGCCTAAGCTTTTACAAAAATAACTACATACACAGGATTTAAATCAACATGATCCAAGTAGAAAGACAACAATGATATAAAACACTTGTAAATTAAACAACGACAACATTTTCTTTTACATAAGAAAAAAACCCTTTAATTTTGGCTAGATTTGTAGTACTAATGAATATTTTGTGTTTGTATGATATGATGTTGGTATGGGTGTATAGCAGTTCTACTTCATAGTGTAAAATTTGACAATGGTTCTCCACTGTGGGGTCGAAGGGAAATTAAACAAGGGTGTTTTTTTTCTTGATGGGGCAGAACATCCCTGTTAACAATCTTTTGTTACCTGCCAGCCAAGTTCAAATTTAGGATTGTGACTTGAGCAGTGGTGTGATCGTTCAAAAGATGACAAATCAATGAGTGGTGGTCTCTTCTTTATCTTGAGATGAAACTCTTGGATGTCTAGGATGGTACATTTCAGAGGATTTACCAATTCTTTACCTCATCACAAATATGAAATCCAAAGATTTGAACATAAGAGGGCTACTTGTTTTTATCTTTTAAGTGCAAGCTCGCACCCTTCAAGAGTTTGAAGTCCAACAGACAGATCTGCAAACCAAATCCTGACATCAGGAATAATCCCGACAAATCACAGGCCACAGAACCAGAACAAGTCAGAATTGAAAAAGTTTCATTCAAATTCAATGGGATGTCAATAATTTACCCATATCTAAAAAATCTATTTAAAAACAAAAACAAAAAATAACACTACAAACTTTAATAATCTAAACACTTAAGCTTTTGGTTTGGAGAACAGTATAAAATTTAAAAAAAGGAAAAACTCAAGCTTAGATTCACAACACACAAATCCTCTCCGCATTTCGGGGGTGGGGTAACATTCTAAATTGGGTAAAAACCAAAAACATTTAAATGGTGACAAAGATTTTTTTATGGTTACAGAAATAATAAAAGAGGCACGTAAAAATGTATTTAAAAACTGAAAGTCAACTTTGTTTTTGGTTAATATATTTTACTTTCCTCACTTTTCCCATCCTTGTATTTGTTTTGTTTTGTTGTTTAGGGGGATTTCCCTTAATTACCCTGAATACATAACTGCACACCAACATGTGGAATAATAAGTGAAATTACATTCTTCTTTTCATGGGCGTGGCCTCCACATGGAGTGTATTTTATCATGATCAAAAATGAATATGAATAAATCTTTCCATTTTATTAGAAAATATACACCCCCAAGTAAGCCATTATTATAAATGGAAATATTGAATACAGTAATTTAATTATGGTCTGGGTTGTTAGATACAACAGTTATTATCAAGGCATGACAGGGAACCATATGAACAGTACATTAATATTATTCATAATAATTACAAAACAGAATATTCATAAGGCCAGGAAAATATTTGCATAAGGAAATGTAAAGAGTTAAAAGTAGCAAGCTACGAATAAAGAAACCATCCAAATGCCCCTTATAGCTAGCAACTTGAGAGTCCAAAATCTATTTCATATCTGTTCTTAGTTATTACACTAATAAAGCCCTTATCAAAGTCATACTTTAATGATTCTTGTACTGACCAATGAAACTTCTCTCATGACATGAATTATTCATTATGTATTTTGCATTATTCATAAGCATACACTTTACACATTACCACATCAGTATATACACATGAAAGAATGTAAACATTTCACTATGAGCAATACACAGCCTTACATATCAAATTTTTTTTATAGAGACTTCATTTTGTACATACAACCTTGAAAATGTTTAAAACGATTTAACCCAATTGTTTTTGTTCCTTGGGGATTATCCCAATATTTAACATGCACTAGAAATCCCATGAATGTTCTTAACCAACATGATACTTCTCACATCATTTCCAGAATTGGCTAAAAATATTGTTTGCATTAGAAACAAAACTGTTCACAACATTGTGAGCATTAATCGGCCAAGTGCTGAGTAAAGTAATGCATTGTGTGACTTATAATTCATAAAGATGCGCATATGATTTGCATATCCATAAGAGGGGAAGCTCAAAGCGTTAATAATCATTGATTGAAATAATACAGTACTGTCATTTGCATATCCTGAGATTAAGCCCCACCCTCCCCTGAAAGATCGAAATGAATAAGTTTCCGCATCAATTTTATTGCAATTTGGAAAGATATTTTTAATAAGGGTCTTTCGAAAAGGGAATATCATGAAAGAGTAGTCAGTTTTTACAAATAGTTTTAAAAATTGGGTAGAAAGAAAGTCAGTTACAGGGCAATGGTAGATTATGGCGTAATTATTATCTGTACAAGAACTACATAGTCTAATTTACAAAGAATACTTTCTGCAGAGTAGCTGCATAGGAGAGGAATGCAACTAGTTATTTGATAATTTATGGGGAAAAAAATCACATTTCTTTGTTAATTGATAAACAATCCACCATTACTGGGTATTTTGTTGTTGTTTATGCTGGTATTGTTTTTGATACTGATGTTGCTGCTTATTTTTCTAGGGCTGCAATTCCCAGGATGTATCGCCAATACACAAAAGTAGCATGTGACAACAGAACTATCTCACAAATCAAACTGAATCCTAGAACATTTGCAGGAATCTCAAATAAGCTTTTTCAAACCAGCTGTCATATTGTCCAGCAAGCCTTTTAAAACAAACTCCATCAATTTTGTTGGCCCAGTGATCATGGTTTGTTTTGTTTTTTTTCATATGAGGAGGAACCAGAGCGAGAGAAAAGAGCACCTTTGTTTCATCATAAGAAGTTACTTAAGTGGGCCACTTCAGAAGGGATACAACTAAACAAAAATGACAAATCTTGGAAGATGGGAAGCGCTCTTCCCTTGCCTGCTGGATCTAGAGAAGAAAGCCTGAACTTCCAGGATGTTGTACCAAACTCTCTAGTACATGTATATCATCACAAGTGGTTGACACAAATAATGATCTTTCTTTCATTTGTCTTTTGGAGTTTGAAGAGAGACCTGTAAAAAAATCCTAAAATCAGGAAAATTCCTGAAAATTGGACAAATCCTGAAATTGGGAAAAGCACGAAATCAGGAAAAGTCCTGAAAACAGAAAAATCTTGAAATCAGGAAAAACCCTGACAAATCACAGGCTTGGTTAAGTACAGAAACAAAATTTCCCCTCAATAATTAGGGAAGAACACTATTTATTACATGTAGTATATCAGAATACAAACTTGCTTCACTTTTGGTATAATTTCACTAAATATAACTGTGTATATTGTTTCCAATTATTGCGTACTCAAAATATAAACACATCAAGAAGAATTCTGTACTGCCTCCGACAATAACAAGTCACTTTACATTTTACTTCTACAGCTAGCCCCATTTGGTCAAAAGCCGTTATCAATTTCACAATTTTAGGGAAGTCTAAACAAAACAAACAATTGAAAAATAATAATAAAAATGATGATGACTCCAAACCAATTTGCTGATTCATTATTTTACTGTAATACTCAATAATTAGCCATCGATAAGTAGTTTTAGACTTGAATATGTGACCATTTTGATTTTTAATTGTTGAAGCTGAACCAAACCAGCAGACAGATTTGTTCATTCAGGGTCAACAAAATCCATTATTAAATTCGTTTTCCAATCTATTTTACTGAAAGGTATCATACAGACCACATTAAGTGCTGAGTTTGATATTTATCTTTAAACCCGGTCAGCAACGACATGATCTTACCACAAAAAAAAACCAAATGACTCAAACCACGTCCGATTATTCCTGCTTCCATCATTCAATATATACAGCATATTTAAGCATCTACAAGCTTTACTTGATGGAGATAAAAACTGGGAATTCTCCCTACCTAGACAAGTAGACATTCATCACACTGCATTCTGGAAATCCCATCCAGGGTCACATTCCATAGAACTGCTAAGCAGATAAATATTGCTGAGCAAAAATGATCAGTGGATTAAGTGGTATTTTGGCTGGTCGGCCATTTCTGTAAGCAATCATTATTCTGCTTAACACCTTCATGAGATTAGTCCCTGCTTGGACAAGATTTTGTTTGCAATCAAACAAAAGATGCTTAGATCTATCACATTTTTTTGCAAATTATTGTAGAAGTAAACCTTGTCAATGCATTAGAGAGATCATAATTTTATCAGGACTTGGCCAGACTTGAGTGATATTGGCAACCACCAGTGTTGGTCACCACACGAATGCCCTTATGCTGCTGGTTCCAAATATGCTGAGCTCAGTTTTGACACTGTACTTTTATTTTGTTAGAGCACGCACAAATACTAGATGAGTTTTTTTAAAGTAGTTAACGTGTAATTGGATAACACAATGCCAATGGCATGCAACCATCAACCTTGTGAAATCAAAATTGTGAAATATTGGTTTCCAAATATTGGTTTCCAGTGTGATAAATGTCTTTCCAGCACCAGTGAGTGAAGCATATATGAGTGTTAGTATGATAAGAAGATCACACGTCCGTATGAAGATTCTTCAACTGGGCATTAAGATCTCCATCTCTCTCTTCTTCATCATCACCATCAGCGCTATCATACTCACTCAATGCCATCTCACTGTCTGGATCACACATCCCCGAGATGTCTGAACAAGATGCGTTGGTGTCCGTATACACTGACATTGACATATTATCCATATTGGCGATGGCTCCTTCAAAGTCAAAGTTCAAGTCGTTGGCAGTGGCGGCGGCTGCCTTGGGAGGGAACTGCCCCTTCTGAGGGTAGGGCAACCCGTCTGTGATCTCGTCATCGTATTCCATATCGGGCTGTGGCAGTGTGGAGTTGCTGATACTGTGTTTGGGCAAGTACTGGTTTGGGTGTTGTTGATAGTGTGATGTCAACCCCACATACGGGGTGTCATCCACAGGTGGATAGTTCTCTAATTGCTGCCTGAAATCTCGAAGTGCTCGTGGGTACGGCATGTCTTCATTCTCTGCAGGGTAGTCAGTGTCCTCCCCGACAAACTCGTCTTCAATGTCATCATTGGAGAGGTTAGTATTGGTGGGTGACTCGGGCGTCTCGTATTGCATTTCTGGGATGTTACTTAAGGGCTCTGAAGGCAGCCAATCACTGTTATCCCATTGGTAAGCTGTCAATTGAAAACAAGTAAACAGGTAAAGTTAAAAACATTGAAAAAAAAAATCCAAACATTACACACAAAAAATGCTATGGTTCTCATCTGCTTATTATGAACTCTCTTAGAAAAAAACAAAGATCAAATGAATCTGCAACCACCATGCTTTTAATCCTTAGTAACATCATAACTAGCCATTTACAAAACCACGGCTTTGACTTAGGCTACGGCTTGGGCTCCAACAGTCATTTTGAAAACGTATGCTTTCAGTGCGAGACTTCAAACAGGTGGATGGTTCCTAAGCCGGAGCTGAAGTCTAAGCTGTGGTGAAGTGCAACCATATCAAATAATAGGGAAACCAAAATACATGCTATGCTTACATGACTGACTTCAATCAAAACAAATCATCAATATCAAAAATATGAACTTTGGAAAACAGTCCACATTTTGTAACATTTGCATCGCATAAAAAAATTAAAACTGACAGAAATAAAATAATACATGAATAAATGATAAACAAATGAATTTGAGTATCTGTTATGTCTAAGAGAAGCCAGGGGCCGATTTCACAAAGAGCTAAGATTGATCTTAAAATGTGTATCAATCTCAATTGCTTAGCAGATTGTGACATCACAATACAAATCACTATGGCAATGTTAACAACTCATCTTAAGATGAATCCCAAGGCCTGATACAATGTACTAGTATGAGGAAAAGGCACCACTGTGAGGAAAATTAAACTTTGTGCAAGAACATCTCAAGGGGCACCAAGGCAATGATCAGGGGGCATTGAGGCAACTGCCTCCTTAGAGTATCAGGTCTGAGGACAGGGAAATTTGATGAAATAAATACATTCAGATATTTCAAAACTGATTTTTAAAACAGGTTATTTAAAAATATTTACCTCTGTTTAAGAGTAATAGAAAATAATAAGAGAAGAAAGTGACAAATCAGAGAAGTATCAGTTGATAAGGAAAATTATAGAGTGAAGAAATGTATGTAAATTGTGAGGACTGAAATCGATTAAAAGTGGGTACTTTCTTAGTAAAAGATCGCGACTCAAAACATTCATCCATTTATGTGGGAATTTGTTTCTTTTGAGAATAACATCAGTGACATGTTGGTAATAGACCTTTGTAATGCGATTTCCATCTTAGTTTGGTTCCATGTTTTACACCATCAAAGGTATGGTTTTTGGTAAAATTTATGGTTTCATCTACTTTTGCTGAGAAGAAATTAGTTCTGATAAGAGCTTGTCCTGCTAAGTTTTGAAAGAACTTATCCTGCTTGTTTATTATCTACTGCCGCAAGTAGATTAGTTGATCAAGGTACTTCTTGTTAATATCTTCACTATCCCTGACTGAGATAAGTCTGGTCTCAACATTTCGACTAGCCTGCTCTATTCATGAACAGCCAATTCTTAGAGGGTATCAGACTATTCTTGTCTCGATTAGGTTATATTGTGTTAAATGGAAGAAAAACAAGATGGCTGTCCCATGATAAAGGTTTACTGCCTGTAAAGTTTAAGGCTCTAGATGAGGAAGTAAATTCACTCTGCAATACAAGTAGTCTAAATTGCAAGGAACTAAAAGGAATGAGTGATTGAGGCATTGTTTGTATTCTGAAAGTGTAAGTGGGCTGCAGTTTGATGCTGTGTATGATCAACTAATAATGTTGGGTTAACATAGATATATAATAAATAGACAACGAACAGAAACACAAATCAGAATGTAAAGCCACAATGATAACAAAACATGTTTCTGGCTGGTGCTTGGGCAGTTCCAGATGAGGTGCTTCTCCTCCTTTTTTAAATATTTGCTCTGAAAAAATGAAAATAGACGTCAAAGACAACACATCTAGCTCATAACAAAAAGGCATGCTTCGTTCAAGATGCTCTTTATCCAAAACAACTGCAACACAAGCTCCAACCAGAAAATGAGGTATGTTTTGTTTGGCTTAACACACTTGTGGGAAATGGCCAAAGTAAGAACAGCCTTTTCAGACACTGGACAACCACAGATAACATATTTTCTTTTCAGCATGCCACATTAAAGTGATAATTGATTGTTGTTAAGGAACCAGAATGTCATTTTACCATAGCAATACCACCAACGTAATTCAAACATAATACTATTTTCCACAAGCTACCACAGTTTTTTCAAGCATCTTGAGTTAACCCCTTCCACATTTTGGCTTGGACAAGTCAAGTATATACCATGTGACTATACCATGTGACCTGTGACATCAATTGTTTACAAAAAGCTCCGCAGAACCTGGACTTCCTGCAGGCACAATTTGTACACAGCTCAATGGAAGAAAACATAAAATCTCACATTTTATGGAGATTATACTGTTCGACTTTTTATCAACTTTTTATCACATTTCAAAAGTTGCTCAGCTGTTAATTTTACAATTTTTGATTTTTATGTTAGAACAAGGTGTTTATTTTCTCACATGATCAGGCTAGTTATCTTGCCTGCCAGAAAATGCCATGGATTGCACAATGTCATTCTTTTTGTAACCAAGGTAACATGGTCTCTTCATTAAGAAACCATCAGTGCATGTCAACTCAACATCCAAACTTGTTAACTCCATCTGAAGTCACTGGTATGCTGACTCCATGCTAAGTATAGCTGGTTTAGCTGTGTAATGTAACCGTCTGTTTTGATTGCTGGAGACAATGGGATGGAAGTTATCATTATTTGTTAAGTCTGAGAGTTGGTGAATGATTTTGTGTGTTAGAGTCCTTTAAGTTTGATGTGACTGTCTTGAGATTGGGCACTTTTATCACTTTGAATGAGCAGATTTGGTTGATCTACTCCCAATCAACACAGGTCATAAAAGTGCCCAATTTACAACACAGGCACAAAAGTGGGTGAACATGCAGTAGTATTAAGGTGCACATCATCCCAGGTAGCGGATCTAGTCCCTAGACTCATATTCAGACAGTTCACAGGGTTCCCTCCACATACAGGTGAAAAGGTATCAGTCTTCTTTAGGAGCTGTACACACATCAAAAGGTTTCTGTCAAACATTACCAACTTGATTCTGTTCTGTTGTTCCTATTTTTTTTAAACAAAGTTTCAAAAACTATTACACTATGTAATTTGTTTTCTCAGTTTCCATTATAATGACAACTAATGGGCAAATTGCAGATCATATTGTTTTGAAAGGCACACAACAAAAGGCCTCTTGAAACCATGGAGTTGTAAACTTCTAAGAAAAGACTGATTTTAAAACAGAAGTGTTACTCACAACTAGCCAAGTACCAGCCATGTGTGTGTAAGGAACCTGATGCACAAACTGTCTTAATATAAGCCTTGAGTGTGTCCGTGGTGTTAAGTTGATAGAGTAAGGAAGAAACCACAGGACAGGTCTCGTCACTTTCTACTCTTAACAACATCCCTTGTGTTAATTCATATTTACAGAGTGAGTAATTCAAGAAACATCCCCATGCTTTGATTTTTTAGTATCATTTACTTCCTCCGGTAGTTGTTAATGATCAAGAAACGGACATTATGTGGGTACCTTTATGCCTTAACACATCTCCTGAATCTAGAAGGAAAAAAGCAGGTTGCAGAGCGTGGTAGAGTCACCGCACGTGACCAAAAGACCAAAGGAAAAGAGCAAGAAAACATCGGCTTGTTAGATTCTAAAAAGATGTGCAGTCAATTATAAACGTGCTGCACTAACCAGGGTGAAAGGTAACAGAAGCATCTTCTGTTTTGGGAGGTGTCGACAGAAAGCATCTTAAACTACTACTAAAGTGATTTGTGTTTTAGCTGTGCGGTAGTTTCGATAAAAACTGGTAGCCTGTCCGGGGGGGGGGGGGGGGGGGGGGCTTGTATGGAAATTAGGCGAGAGGAACCAGTGAATAGCTTTTGAGATTTGTCCACTGGAAAGCAAAGCGTGGCAAATATGCAGCTGCAGCAAGTACAGTTAACATAAACTGATTCATATTAATATTCTCTAATATAATTTGAGACTTGGGACTGGAATGTCTTAATTATTTTGGTTTTTAGGGGGGATATAGAGAATTCTGAAATTAGGATAGCCATGCTTCTGAAACGAGGGAGTTATGACTCGGCCACTGTATCATTGTAGCAAACATCACAGTGTGGGGTGAGAAAGTATCGTAAAAGTCACAACGATTCACAAGATACTTCACTATGCAAATCATGCACACAATTTACTCTACCATCAACATTTTATGATCTCTAAAATAATGCACAATTAAAATATGACAAATGAAAAATATGGAATAGTAAAAACAAAATTTAAAACTAAATGTACAAATTTGAATATATGTATAATACAAATAAAGAATATTTGTAAAAACGTTTTTAACAAATCATTCTGAAAGAAAAATGATGGTAAATCACTTGTAATTTCAACAAAATAAGTGTGTACCTGTTAATAATATCATGTGCTAAATGACCAAGGAGTTTTGTTAGAACATGCTGGAGGATATACAGTGTGTAGGTCAAAATAATTCAAAACAGTTGGGAAAAATGATAGCACTCGGTAACAGTATCACAATGGGGAACTGAAACATGGAATATATCAAGATGGATTTACAAAGGAAGGAAGAGGATGACTGAATGACTACAAGATGTAAGGAGGAGGGTTTCAAAACGACGGTTGACTACATCTTACAAGACATCAATCCTAACCCTTCTTCTTTCCCTCCTCTACCTCCTCCTCAGGATTCTGTGTGATGTAAACTGTCTGATGGGTGTCATGGAACTCCGTCATAGTCTCCAGCGGTGCTTCCATTTCCAAGAATGATGGCGACGTCGACGACTCGTTGGTATCATCCACTGTCTGACAACTGACATCAGCGAGAATCTGGATGGGGCCCTCCATCCCGAGAGCCTTCTGGGTCTCTAAGAAGTCTAACGGAGGGACGTTGTTGAAGCCAATTTCACAGTCAGAGTTACGTTTTGATGCGTCTGTAACCACAGATCCACCGTCGTTGCGGCGCTCTATTTTCAGACCGATCATGTCAGCGTAAGATCTTTCAGTGTCGGAATCTGTCTGGATATCTGACTGTGAGCTATCCACTTCAAAGCTACTGATTTCTGGCTCCATGTTGAATCGAACGCTTTTTGGGGTTGCTATTGGGGCGTCAATATCAGTCTCAAGAACAGGGCTAATGTCGGATGGGCGTTTCTTCAGGATTGGAGACTTTGGGGCGTACTTTTTGGGTGACTTAGGGCTGGGGGACTTCTGCACAATTGGGGCGGAGTTCTTGAGTGCCTGACAGTTTTCCTTCCTCGGCTCAGTTGGGGAGCTCTTCGTGATAGATTTTATGGGAGACACTGGGGACATTTTTGATGGGGACTGGGACTCAGGTTTCTCCGAGGGCTTAACAGGCAATTGTCCCTTTTCAAAAGATATCACAGTGTCTTGACTTGTGTCAGAGTCGCTTTGGTTTGACGACGGGCTCGATGGAGATGAAGACTTTCCCTCCAAGGCCGATTTATTGACCTCATCTGCTGTAATTGGCACAACCTTTTTGGCTGTGTCATCCAAAGTGTAAGCATTAAAGTAGAACAGGCAGAAATAAGGGTAGAATCTGTCAGTTATTACAAAGGGGGAAGGTTAACGGGTTATGAGCAAGCAAAACGGGTAAGTACAAGGTGCCAAAGAAATGCAATGTTTCATACATTTTCATTCTATGGTATCATGTGCAAATCGGGTGTTCATGATGCAATTTTGGGAGGATTTTTGTTGTTGCCCTCAATACCTAGAAACTGTTTACCCTAAAACCAATCCTGAATGATGCAACCCAGGTATTAATGCCAACGAGGCAAGATGCTTTCCATTCATTAAGCAAATGTTTTGGATGCAGGTGTTCAGCTTACCACAGCCCTGAGTAGTTTACTGAGTCTCTGAGTAAGCTTTAACAAATGAAGAGCAGTTAAATGAGAGAAATCGATGTGGCTAGCTTTTAAAGCATGCGGACAACATTGGTAATTGTCAACCACCAGTATCCGCACTTTATGTGACCCAACACTTACATGATTACTAAACCTGGGGAAGTTTAAGTTTATTCGGTCGTCCGAGTCAAGAGAAAATGGTGAAAAACACCCTTATCCTGTTGTTAAAGGATGACGTTTTAGAGCTGGAAGTGTAATGTAAACAAATGGTATACACAATACATGTACATTAGTTACACTGCACTTTAAGGCTCCAAAACGTCATCACTTACCAACAGGATATGCTTTCACTGTTTTCAAACATTGGGGTTTTGGACTCGCCAGATCAAAACTAATTGTTTTACTCATGTCTCAAAAACTACAGCATTTCAAGCAAAAATATTGCTAGGGAAGTTTTCCACCACAGCAATCTTTATCTCATGTAAGGTATGTGCAAATCTGTTTCAATCTTACCAGTGTTGAGCACATTCTTTAAAATGGTTTGTTCAAGAACAATTTCATTACAATGACGCTAGAAAAACAGAGCAACCACATGAATCATTCCCGTTGAAGCTCTTCCCCCAACTTGTGGAGGAAATCAGAAAAAAACTCTAAAATAATCCAAATCCATCTCGGGAAGAATGAGTCCTACAAATTGTTTAAGAAACACTTGCTTCATTAGAAGTCAGTGAATGCTACACACTCAATGTGAACTAAAACTGGATGGTATATTTATCAGTTTATGTTCAGTTATTTACTATCGGAAAACTCTACACGAATTTGACGATTATGATTAAGTATGGATCAGAGAACCTGTTAAGATGGATGTAGACATGCAAAATACGGGCACTAATCAGTAAAATGATGGGATTTTAAAAAACATTAGAACTCCTTGAACTTATTATCAAGAATAAAAGATTCAATTTAAAAATTACCATAATTAGTTAGTCCGTTGAAGTTACATATTAGTTTATATAGAAGGTAAGTTAAACTTGTGAATTAATATTTCAAAATCTCAAAGGAAAGTGGGTCAGTTATTAATTGAAAGACAGTGGAAATCAGTTTCTGGTGGTCAATGAAGATATATTAAGATCTGTTATAAGAAGCAATGGGCATCAGTTAGTTCTCCTTGGTTGGGAAGTTGAAATGGATGGCCATCTAGCACATCTTGGTCAGTCAAATTACATTCAAAGTAATTAAATTAAGCCAATGTCCCCCGACCATAAAGGAAAAAAAAACTAGAATACATGTATGTTGTTGTGTCAAACAAACTTCTACACATTCACTGTTTTGTTGATTTCTGTGAAAATATGTATGTGCATCTAGCATATAACATTTGTTGGAATTTCAAGTCACAAGTTATTACTAACGCACTTTCCTCCTCATAGTATCATTCTTGAGTATCTGTTAAGCACGTAATGCATTTCTTCAGTAGAAAAACATTTGTGTTTATAACATCGGGGTATGGGTATAAACACAAATTTAAAAAAAACAATATCATTTCTTCAGGTTCTGTAATTGTTTCTGGATCTTTCATGAGTCCTTCCCAGCGCTTTGAAACCTTTGGAAAAATGTGCTTAACAATGTTTGAATTAGCAAAGTGCAACTCGTTGATAAATCAAATCACTTGTGCTCTCCACCAGTAAGCCTGCAAGGTAAACTCATTAAGTTTCCATGGACATTGTATGTTTTTAAGCGAGGAATTCCAATGACTCGAGGCATGATCTTACCAGGTAAAGCGTCGTCATCGTTCTCCGTATTGATGGAGCTCATGGAGGTGACCTCCGCCATGTTGTACTGATCATAAGCCGGTGGCTCAATGGGCATGTGGCCATGGCGTGCTGGAGGTAAGATGCAGGGATGGGAGTGCTGCAGGGGGTGGTGGGCGTTGATAGGGGCATTCTTAGCACTGTCACGACCTAAGGGTGCATTAACAACCAAGACAGGGGGGGCAAGGTCAATTAATTTTGATTATAACTTTTATAAAATTTTCTCAAAAAAGTCTGGGGTCTTTTTGTGTGGTTTTTTTTTGGGGGGCATGAATCTCAAGTGTTTTGTGGTAGGTTTTTACAAAGGACAATTGTTATTTCTGATAACTTTCTGTTGGAATCTTTTTATTGCAAAATTGATTGTTTTTGTTATGCTGTGCCTTTATCAACCTTGATGGTTAATTGCAATAATCTAGTCATTCTGCAGAGGGACGGATGCACCAGAATGCCAAGAATTTGAAGAACTTGACTGTTTTGCATCTTTTTTTAAACTCTACATGCTTAGCTTTTATAGTTTAGTTTTAATTCTTATCTTTGCTTGCTTGTATTTTGCTTTGGGTTTGCCTTTTCTTGCACTGCTTTTGATACTCAACTAAGCTGTGCTTTACTAAGTGTCACCTGGGAAAGGTTAGTTGTTTAGCAAGTTCACTCTTTATGAAATGGCAAACCTACCATCAACGTAGCTCTCATGAGCACTAGGCGCATCAAACTCCCAGGCTGGCTTGGCAATGGAGTCACTGTCTGATGCCGAGTTGGAAGGCAGAGGGGGCAACGATGGCTGCTGGCTGATGGGTTGACCGTGGTAAGGCTGAGCATCATCATAGCCATACCTGTGGGAGATTATAACAGTGTGGAAGGACATTTGTATTTTATTTCAGACACTCAGTTTACCCCTCCACTCATTTTACACCAATTCCTTTTCCAGAACCAAATTACATACAGCTGCTGAAGCACAAAAAGTAGCTAAGCACAAGAAATATTATGCTGACCAGAATAAGGTTACCAGCAAAAATACCATGTCACGACTCAGATGTACCTCCTGTGACTGGTTTCCTTCTCGTTTTTGCTTAGCAGAAAGATGTTAAGCAGTATTTTCTGCTTAAGTAGAATTATGAAATTGGGGCCAAGTCTTATGAGTAGGGATGTTTAACACATTGGGCAACATATTCTTCAAACATGTAACCAAACTCATTTCAATTTATTGTATTTTAAGAATTGTATGGTGAGGAATAACTGACCAAATTAACATGGTGCTACATTTGATGTATTTAACACAACGGTAACCCAGGGACCATTACTCTCTTTAGTTCTGAGTGTTTTTTTTTTACATAATAAAAGTACCTGTCAGAGTCCAGATTGTTGAGTGAGTTGTGATTGCTTGGAGTGTAAGAAGCAGGTCGATCAGGCAGCGGTGGTGGCCGTGGGCTTGGTGGACTCGGTGGTGGGTATCCATAGTCGGATCCTTTGCTGTCCCGTTTCTCCATGGGGTAGCGAGAACTGTCCAAATGAAGATTACGCGACTGATGCCTCTTACGACGGCGACGCATGAACAAAGCAAAGATCAGTACAAGGAAGATGGCGATAACTACAGCCACGACGATACCAATGATTTCCATCATGCCAATAGAAAATGGACCAGGCGTCATATTGGGGATGCTCTGTAGACCCAAGCCGTTGCATACCTCATCCTTGGACGACTCACTGCAGCATTTGTAGGACTCTGCCAGCTGCTCGCAGTGCTCGCCAAACCTGCATGGGTTCTGGCTGCAGAGTGTCAGCTCCAATCCACAGTATGTACTGCCATAACCCGTCCCAGAGCAGTTACAGGTCTTGGAGCTCACTTTGCAGAAGCCTCCGTTCCGACAGACCTCATCTGGACACAGAACCTCGTTGCAGGTCTTGCCTATGTACGGCTCCTGGCAGTCACATTGAAAGTCGTTGCCAGTGCTGTAGCAGGTTCCACCGTTGGCACAAGGGTCTGGGTAACACGGGGTGAAGGGGTACTCACATCGGTTGCCGTTCCATCCCGGGCGGCAATCACAGACATAGCTGTAGCCATAATCCAGGCAAGTACCTTCATGCTGGCATGGATTGCTGGAGCAAGCTTTCAGTACCTTTGATGGACACTCTCCGATGCTACTCGGTGAGATACCGTCTCCAGATCGCTCCAGCCTGACACCATCTACGTTCATATCACCCATACATCCAACAAATCCACCAGAGACTGTTTCACGTCGGACACGCATTTCATCCGTCACCCTTGCTCCAAAGACCATCTTGTTGAGGTTGAGCGCACGTTTGTCTCCGGCTGCACTCCCAGTGGCTGAGGAGGATCGGTCTAGAGTAACAGTGGCAACATTTCCCTGATGACTTACAGACACCTCATGCCAGTCACCATCATCGACACGCTTTGTGGTCAGGCGGATGTTAGCTGGGCCACTGCCGCAGTCAAATGTGTACTTAACATAACCATCTACAATCTGCACAGACCAAACAAAAATTAAATAATATCATTTTTCCCCACATTTTTTTTTTTTTTCATCATGACCATTTTCAGAACTACGCAAATCATGAAGAGCCAATCTGGATGAAGATTAGTAAGATTAAAAAATGTCTGAATGTCTCCAGGACACAGTTTTGAATTTGAACACTCTGGTTACCTTTCCAGGCCTCAAATTAACCCACAGCACCCACAGCAATTGCCGTGGTGCCATAAGCTTTTGCTGTGGCGCCCTTTGCAAAGTTCCAATACAAGTTTACATTTTCCTCATAGAAGTGCACTTTACCCGAGGAAAATTGATGTTCCCTTTCTAGAGCGAAGTTCAAGGCCTGCCTTCTATTTACATGGAAAGGTATTACAAGTGAACAATTTGAGCCTTTTATGGAGGACCATTTCCAGATCCTGACAAATAATCCTGGATAGGCTTACCCTGCCTTCTAGTAACACCAGTGGGTTGGGATATTCCAAGACAAGGTGTGAGAGATCAGGGTTGATGATGTGATCAAATTTGGGAGCTTGGATGTCTCCTTTAACAGTGGTCCCCTGGCCAAATGCTAGTTAAAACACCTGAGGACCAGTGAAAATTCTCACCAAGTGGTCCAGTTGGCTAGTTCAGTGGAGAAGTGAAAAGGGTAAACCCTGTATACATACCTCTAATGCACTGTAATCATCTCCCTCACCATACATGATCACACCGTTGGGTTCCGTTGTGTGGACTGCTACAGCGACACGTACAGACAGGCTGGATATATCAAGAAGGTCATACTGCACGTAGCTATTACCATTGAAGCTCATTGGACGGAGACTTGCATCACCTACAAGAATTAACCAATCAGAAAATGTCTCTCAAGTTGATGTAAAATGCGTTAAAATTCCATCCCTAACCTCTGAATCTTTTGACAGGCTACTCAGGTGTGTTTTATTAGCAGTGGGTAACGTAACAATTTGCTTGATGTGATAATTACATCATTTTTTCTTCGAAATTGTGGGTGGGGTGGGAAAAAGAAATAACTGAAAATCAAAAATCATTTTTTTTTTTTTTTTAATAATCCTTGACAGCCTTGATTCTATTACCTGAACAAAATGTCTGTTTTATGTTTACAACTTCACAATGTGACAAGTTGTGTGTCTGTACACTATGCCCACGTTCTGGACAATTTTAAATTATAAGCATTTGCAAAACAATTTCGAAATTTTTTATCATTGATTTATTTTGAATAGCCACCAAGCTTGATAATCTATGATGCGTTTAAAATATTCATGCATTTAATGACTTGATTCAAACAGACAAATGTTCAAGAGAACACCTTCCTCTGTTCTAATCTCTTCAATTAAACTACAAAGGAACGCTTTGCTTGCCAAGTCTAGATCTAGAGTTCAAAAATCCCTGCAACAGCCCTCAGTGGTAGGATAAAATAGAATTCCAACTTACCCCCTCCGCATGTGAGGCTGTTATCAGCACATACACAGCTGTAGCCATCTCGATCCTGAACACAGTTCATGAAGGATTGGCAAGGATTGCTGGAACAATGATCTGTACCTGGTGTCTCAGGTTGACCTGGTAGTGGAGTGGGTCCATCAACGCATCCCTCTTCTGCAAAACAGAACAGGTCAACAACAATATTTAAAACCAAACAAATGAGTGTGTTGTCAAACAGCCATTAGATATAAAACACTTGTCCAGGGAATTTATGTGTCAGTAAGAATGAGGGAATTGGTCACAAACAATGTGTACACCCAAATGGCGTTTTAGCTGGTAACCTGTTTCTGCTTAGCGTCACTTTTCTATACTAAGCAACATTTCGTTTAGTAAGGACGAATGTTTGATTAATTGTACAAATGTGTTCCATGAAACATTTAGATTTTAAACACCTTTAAAACAATCTCCAGAATCCCTTCTTGGATTTTGTTTTTAATTGTAGCAAAATATTTTGGACAGCTACTGAATGCAGTACAAAGTTTGGTACAAATTTTCTTCCGATATGCAAGACATTCTTGAAGGTTCTTACCCTTTTCTTTGCAGACACAGACTGAAGCCCTGCTATGACGAGCAGACACAAACCCAACAGTCTCTGCGTCTAGGGTGGTGACACTTGACTGATCAAAAGTAACCTGGGTTACACAACGCCGTTGTTTATCGCATGCATTCTCCGGGCATATATCCGCTACGATGGCTTGAACCTTGATGGCCATCCGCTCTTCCAGACTGGATGCACTGGTGTTGATCTGGCGTTCCAGGGACTTGGGTTTGTAGTAAGCGATTCCCCTCCGGTCAGACTTTTGGACTGCAAACAATACCTCAGTGTCGGTGGGTTCAGCTTCCGATTGCTGAATACTGATGACGTTAACGTCAGCTGATTCACCCGAGCGCAGGATGTTACTGATGGTGTACTTGAATGGATTGAGGAAGAAGGATAAGAATTTCTCTGGAGTGAGTTCCCTGAAGCGGATGGTGACACTGTTATCGAGCATCTCTGTTGACACAGGATCCACGGTTACTTGGACATCACAATAGGTAGTAAACTGCCCGTCGCTGACACTGATGTTCAGCTGGTAGAAGCCTTCATCTAGATCAGGCTGAGCCAGGATCCTCCCATTGTCTTGATCCACCCCGAAGACATTCCCCATGTTGTTGATCAGCTCGTAGACCAGGACATCCGACGGGTCTGCGTCTTCGGCATGAACCCATCCGATAACACCACCTGGGAAGTCGTCCTCGTAAGAGTTGATGGTGATCCGTAACGGAGACTGCACGACAGGCACGCTAGTCGGCTCCACTATTTGGATCGTCACATACGTAAGTGCTGACAATGGAGGTTTACCATTATCAGTCACTTGAACAGTCAGTTGGTACTTGTCTCGCATTTCCCGATTGAAGGGGAGTAGGTTGGTAATAAAACCATCAGCATCGATACTGAAGTCATTCTCTTCATTACCTTGAGCGATGGAGAAGGCAAAGGGTGCTCCATTGACGAGGGTGTCAGGGTCAGTGACGTTCAGCTGAATCAGACGGGTATTGACTGCCGTATCCTCCTACAAATGAGTCCCAAAACAAGTATTATAAATTCATCTTTTCTTTTCTCTTGTCTTTTCAGGCATTTTATTAGTCATCGTTCATCCAGCGTCTAAGTAATATTTGACAAAACAAAACATCACTCAATTATCGCCGATGAGTTAAAATTAAATTTGTAAATCCACTTTCATGACAAAACATCCTCCAAAGAAATTTGATATTATAGGTTTTTTCAGCTATTTTGTTTATAACTCTGCACCTATACATGGTGAAGGAGGCCATTATTATCAGCAGGTTGACTGTGTCATAACTATAAACTGATAATTTAAAAAAATTTATATTGATCCACAAAATGAAACTAACAAAATACAAGTCATTTCTAAATTCTTTTTACATCAAAATTAACATGTTTTCATCAAAGTCAACATAATATGAAAATGGCCACTTACTGCACGCGTGCACACCGGCGGTCACATCACTGTTTGACAAAGACGGCACCCTTTGTGGTTTGACTGCAAGTGTGCGCGTGTGCAGTATCTGGGTGAGAGTTCATCTTTCCATGCACAGCCCTAGGCCTGCTATAATCATGACAACACAGCCCCTTTAAAAAAAAATAATTTGATATCTTAGGACTCACCCTCTTGATGAAGGAGTAGTTAGAGCGTTGGAAGCGTGGAGCGTTGTCGTTGATATCAGCGACTGAGACTTGAACGGATACATCGTTAAACTGAGATGGCTCCCCACCATCGCTGGCACGAATGATCAACGAGTAGGAAGAGATCTAAAGGACGAGGGAAAAGGTATACAAACACTTCTTAATAATAGAGCATTTATAAAGCACTTGTATCCACCACAGAGGGGTGCTCATGGTGTTGATATTTGCATTGTTTTTATGACAGGTGTGCGGAGTTATGAATATGAGACCTATTTTATGTAGCACCTTGTAAAGTTTTACAAAGTGCTGTGGTGCAGCCAACCATGCTAGAAAACACCGGGGCAAACTCCTTCCCTTAAAGATAAGTGCACAGAACCTAAGGCTTTACATCCTTGAGGTAAAAGCAATAATAGTTAAGTGTCTTGCTTAAGGACACAAGTGTCAAGACCGGGACCCAAACCCACACTCTGCTGATCAGAAACACCAGAGCTTGAGTCCAGATGTGGATGTTACTGCTCCCTTTAATTATTATTTTCTTCTTTTAAGAGAAGACTGCTCAAGGTGAGCGTTTGCCAACTGACCTGCTCCCTGTCGAGTTCTGCAGCGACGCTGATGAGACCGTTCTTCTCATTGATGATGAACTGATCAAAGAGGTCCCCACGGAGGATGGAGTAGGTCACCTCACCATAGGCTCCACTGTCGGAATCTGTAGCCAGAACCTGAGACGAAGAGACACGAGGCAAGCAAAGTTGATCAATATCAACAAAGGACGTTGTGTTTTATAAAAGCCTTTTTGAGGGAAATGATCTGTTCACAAAACAAAAACAATCACTGAACAGAGTTTAGGGCTTGTCAATTTTCAGTGGTGAGAGAGTCACAGCTGATGGCATTTCCATCTTTTGGTAACCCCTGGAGATATAGATTTCATAAAAATCTTTTAAGAACAGTCTCCCCAGCGCTAGAAAAGTAGATTCTGAAAAGGTAACAGCTATTTTTTTTTCACCAAGCAGTAAAAAGTCTGAATTCAGATAAAAGTCTGAACTTTCTCCTGCCTGTTTTGTTATGCTGAGGGACTTACTTGCACAATGCTGTCTTCTACCCGAGCCGCCTCATTTATCTCACTATAGTAGATGATCTGGCTGAATTGAGGCACGTTATCATTGGCATCAGTAATATACACACTGACTGTAGTGGTGTCGGATAGTGGTCTAAGGCCGCTGTCTGAAGCTTTGATGGTCAAGTAGTAGCTACCGGACATCTCAAAGTCAAGTTCAGTGACCAACATGACTTTGCCTGCAACAAGAAATCAAGGGGAAATATTTGAAGCAGAGAAGATAAATGAGAGGATTGAAGTCAAGTCAAACAGAGAGTTCTTTTTGAATTCTTTAATTGATAGGAAATGTCCCAGACACTTAGCTCAATGGAAAAGCTAGTGGCATTTAACCACAAAGTCAAGCACCATTGACCATCAATGTATTGTCATGGGTGGTGGTTTGTCTGGGACATGATAGGGTTCCTTAATATCAAGCCTGGGTCTTTCAGATGGGACATAAAACCCCCACGGCACTTATCCCAGTATTACTGGCTTCATAATGTACCCTCTCTGCGCATGTTTGGAATATAGTTTATGCAATGCGCAGGTGATGTGGACTTCAAACACTATAAATGATTTATTTATTTCACACTATTGGGATAAAGATTTTGTTTATTAGCTCGCTGGTCTCGTTGTTAACACTTCTGCTCTAGAATGCGGTGGGTTTAAATCCAAAGCGAGGTGCCTGTATTTTTTGTTTTGCTTTTGCAGGACTTGGACATTCAAAAGTGCTTTATTAAACACTGGTGTGGGGTTTAAAACTAGACATTTAGTGTAAACTGTTTACCTGTATATGGGTCCACGTTGAATTTGCCATGCTCATTGCCACTGATGATCTGATACGTAATTAGCGCATTGACACCAACATCTTTAGTCAATGCTTCTACAGCCACCACAGTGGTACCCACAGGGACGTCCTCTGACAGCGTCACATTGTACAGATCATGCTCAAACTGAGGTTCATTGTCATTCTCATCCAAGACGTTAACCACCAACACGGCATAGGATACCAGGGATGGGTTGTTGGTATCCGTCGCCTGGAGGGTCAGGTTGTAGCTGCTACGATTCTCTCGGTCCAGGATTTGGCGGAGGGTGATGATACCAGAGCCGCGGTCAATGGTGAAGCTCTTAATTTCAGTAGTATCAATGGAGTAGGTGAACTGACGATTGATGCCTTTAAAGAAACAGAGTTCCAACATTTAGCGTGATTTCCCCAATATTTTAAAACAAAAGTTTATTCTAAGTTTAAAGCACGCAGCCAGCATTGGTCAATGTCAAAGCCCAGTATCCCCACTTTGTGTCACCCAACATATACATCAAAAGACAAATCTGTGAAAATTTAAGCTCAATCGGTCATCAGAGTCACAAGAAAAAAGTGGTAAACCCCATCACTGTTCCACTGTTTTAAAACGTTGGATTTCAGACTTGCAGGATAGAAACTGTTTTTCTCATTTCGCAAAAACTAATGCATTTCAAGTAAAAATGTTTTCAGGGAAGTTTTCCATAATGACCATGTAAGTTATGTACAAATCTGTGAATGTTTATACTTTCATTCTTACCATTGTTATGCAAATGTTTTTTGTTTTTTACTGTATGAAAGGGAATTGAACAAGTAAGAAATTTGTTATTACATATTTTGCTGTAAAACAATCTCTTCAAGGTGACAATACAGTTTGTAAAATTGGCCTTTTGAAAAAAAGAAATTCTGTTGTGTAAGATTGTGTACTTCAAACTTGAGTGGTCAAACAATGCGGTCACCAGCGGTTGTTTATGTCAAAACAATTTGGTAATGAGAGGGTTAAGTGGAGAAAATCTGACCAACGTACCAGTATCTGGATCCACAGCTTGGATTCTTGTCAGTAGAGTGTTCAGCGTTGTGTTCTCGCTTACACTCTCGTTGTAAACACTGGAAGAGAAGACGGGGGCATTGTCATTCTCATCCAGGAGCCCGATGAAGATCTGAGAAACGCAGGAAAAGAGACCGTCGGATGCGATGACCTCAAAGTGATGCATGGGCTGAGTCTCGTAGTCGAGACGCCCGGCTGAGCTGATTAGTCCTACAGGGAGAAATCACATTTGAAAATAGGTAAACAGAATTTTTTTAAGTACAGGTCATATATCTTGTACCAGAAGTACAAACTACTCAACAAATTTTCACATTTATTTTGAAAACTGATTATTTGAGGTGAGAGTAACGGTGACCTTACCGGTATTTTCATTGACAGCGAATAGTGCTGCATCCTCGCCACTCAATGAGAAGACGATGACGCTGTTGTCTCCTGCATCTGTATCTGTTGCTGTGACTTGTAAGATGTCGGTTCCTATGGGGAGGCTTTCAGTCACATCATCAGAGTAGACAGTCTGTGGTCAAAAGGAAAAACACGATTAGGCTTTCAAAGATCTTGAAAATTGTTAAATGGCTGCCGATCAGTATGATATGAACTTGCATCTATGGTTTGAAAAACAAGACGTCTCGACCTATTTTTCAAAAGAGTAAACTAACTTGGAAGGGGTGTTGATCACTGTACATACCTGTGCACAGACCGGCGCATTGTCGTTCACATCTTGAACAATTATAGAAACCAATGTAGAATCCATGAAGGCTCCATCGGTCACGGTGATGTTGAGGTTGTACAGCTCCTTCAGCTCCCGGTCAAGCTCCTTGGACACAAAGATCTTTCCGGAGATATTATCAATTGCAAAGTGACCGAACGGATCCCCATCTGTGATGTAGAATACCAAGTCCGCGTTAGAACCAAGGTCTGCATCGGTGGCATAGGCAGATGCCACCACTGTCCCGATGGGATCTGATTCCAGGATCTGACCAGAGTAGGTCGGTTCGGTGAAACGAGGCGGGGAATCGTTGAAATCCATAACAACGATGTGGATGGTGGCTTCAGCCGTGTGTTGTACCTGTCCTTTGACATCATCTGTGGCGACCACCAGCATGATGTAATCTTGGAACATCTCCCGATCGAGTGTCGCAATCGTCTTGATGATGCCTGTCTCACTGTCAATGGTAAACATTTCCATGGCTTCAAAATCCTCATCTTCTTCAGATGGGGCGAGGTTGTAGAAGATTTTCCCAAATGCTGCCGAGTCTATATCCGTCGCATGTACCTGTAGTATCTCAGAGTTGATGGGTATGTTCTCTGGAAGGCGGATTTCGTAGAGAGTATCGTCAAACACTGGAGGGTTGTCGTTTATGTCAACAACAGAGACGGTGACCTCGATGAAAGAGGCAAGCTTTGGAACCTCTTCAGTTTCTGCCTTTACAATCAGCTCGTACCATTGGCAGGTGTCATAGTCCAACTGGCTGGTGACAGAGAGCACCCCACCATCATGGCTGATGCTGAATTTGGCTGGGTTGTTGGTGCGGAGATCTGTGCCTGGGACTAAACTGTACGTCAGTGTCTGGTTGCTGCGAGCTTTCAAGGTGGTGATGGTCTCTCCGATGGCATGATTTTCTGGAAGCTCAAAGCTCTGCATCTGTCCTTCAAAGATGGGAGCGATGTCGTGAGTGGTGAGAATGTAGATGCTGACAGGAACACGGCCAACAAGAGGAGGGGTTCCATAGTCAGTTGCTTTCATGAAGAACTGGAATAGAGTTCCCTCTGGAATGATCAAATAATGAGGACATTATGAATAATGTGACACAAAGAATATGTAAGGGTTTGGTAAATGGGGTAGGAGTTACTTCCCTGGAGAGAATGTCTGGTGGACAAGAGCCTCGTCTATGTGTTGATCATTAACTGATCAGTGATGGGTGGGTAGGGTGGGGTAGGGTGGGGTAGGGTGAGGTAGGGTGGGGTAGGGTGGGGTAGGGTAAGGTAGGAATAGGCACGTTTGGGTTAGGGTTGATTGGGTGTGAAATGGAGGGAAGTTACTGACACATGCCCTGGGCCAAATTTCATAAAGCTGTTCAGCAGAAAATGGTAACTAGCATTTTTTTCATATTAATTCTAAGCAAAATTAGCAGGGAACCAGTTACAAAAATATAGGGGTAGGGGTGGGTGTTGGAGGGGTAGGGGTGGGTGTGGGAGGGGTAGGGGTGGGTGTTGGAGGGGTAGGGGTGGGTGTGGGAGGGGTAGGGGTGGGTGTTGGAGGGGTAGGGGTGGGTGTTGAATGGGTAAGGGTGGGTGTGGGAGGGGTAGGGGTGGGTGTTGGAGGGGTAGGGGTGGGTGTTGAATGGGTAAGGGTGGGTGTGGGAGGGGTAGGGGTGGGTATTGGAGGGGTAGGGGTGGGTGTTGAAGGGGTAGAGGTGGGTGTGGGAGGGAAGGGCGTTACTGACCTTTGCCCTGCAGTGACTGTCGGAGAGATAAGCGTCCTGTCTGTGTGTTTATTTCAAACTGATCAATGATGCCGTCTGCGGTGCCATTGTCAAAGTAGTACGTTAGGAGACTGTTACTCCCAAGATCTGCATCATTGGCCGACACCTGAGATGTAAGAGTAAGAGAGCTCAAATTTTAAATTGAGTAAGAGTACAAGTAATCAAACCAAGAAATATCACTTTGATGGATCTAATCTATTATTGATTGATATTAGTTCTAACCCTGATAATCTTATTTCCGATCTCCAAATCAGAGGTGATGAACGCCTCGTACTGCTGTCGTTCAAAACGAGGCTGGTTGTCATTCTTGTCCGTCAGGATGACGTTGACCTTAGTGAAGCTGGTCTTGCCTCCAGGGTCAGAGGCCATGATGGGGATGCTGATGGCACGCTCCTTGAGATTCTCTTGATCCAGAGATACCCTGGTTCGAATCTCACCTGTGAAGATTTTGAATGATGACATGAGTTAGTTAACAGCATAATTGAAAAATGTACTCAAAAGTTGTGAGACGTATTTGGAAAAAAATGTTTCATAATACTTATGGGTGTATAAATGCTCTGTTGAAAATGTGATAAATATCATAAAAGTGTTATTTTGGTTCATTTGAGTGAATCAAATATAAAAAGTTAGACGGTCACAGTTTCTTAGGGGTATGAGCTTATCAGTCTTAAGATAACAGTGTACTATTTTACTCGGGGTTGCTGCATTGTGCTGATTGCTTTCTCATCACATATTGTATATTGTTGTTAAGACAATAACTATCAACTTACAAGCTGTAGTTTGGAATATTTTGCAGTATGCACAATTGTTTTGACAAGATGTTGCTGTAACAGTGTCATGTGTGTAAACTCGAGGGGCGAAACACAAGCACTTAACAGGCTTTTGCATGTACTTTGGTTGTAATGTTTTAAAAAATAATACTTTCTGTGAGAAAACCTTACTTGCTGATTTATAACAAATGTCCAAGTACAGTCACCTAGAAGACTTTACAACTAACTACAACAACGATGAAAAAGTCTTAAGTTCTCACGATAAGAAGACCCCCAAAAAGTGCTTTAACATCAAAAACAAAAACTGTAAGCGTGTTTCAGTGGTTACCAGCCAAACTTTCATTCCCTATGCATGTACTCAGTGCTGCCTGATACTGCTTAGCAAGAATTCAATGCTTAAGCTTGTTGGTAAAATTGAACAATGCACTATTTTCCTTTTATCAAAGCTGGAAGCTGATTATTTCACTGTCTTTTCATTAAACGTAGCATAATGGTTATGTGGAAAAAATGTCTGAACTAAGTTTTCATGCCATCTAATGATGTCCTTGACGTTTTTCCTTTACAAGCAAGTGATGCGATTGAGAAATAGAATGCTTAAACAGGATTTAACAAGCCATTTAACTTCTCACATTTTGTTTTTGTCATCGTAAGAAGGAATATGCATTTGTGATATTACAAACTTGTACAGAACATTTTATCATCATGCCATCTACATTTTTAGGTGTAAATTTCTTTCACAAGTGGAAAATGCATTGGAGAAAAACAGTAACTGTACAGCAGAGATATGTTGGTGTACAAGTTCTAACTTTTGCAATTTCATGCTTGGCCAATTTTGCTACAGTGGTGCATAGACTTTCACTCAGTTGTGATTCAAAATAGACCCTTTGCTAGGAACTCACGAGTGGACAGTCTCCCAATGGTCTGCCATTTTGGGGGATAAATGCCATATAAAAAAAAATAGTGCAGGTGTAACCATGCCCGAGTGGCCTAAAATGTGTTTACTCAGCAACACACAGGGAATATGACTCTTAACATGGTACACCCAAAATTTATCACCGGTGATGACATCAGGTGAAATTGGGTCAATACCTGGGTACATGTGCTGCAGGGTGAAACACGATTGCAGAAAGAGTCAACACATTTTATACAAACTCAGAGAGTAATTTACTCAATTGTACAATCCATCTCATGTGACCACTTCTAACATGTGTAAAAACACAAATCAGGAGACATGCTCCCGAGTTGATAAGATCCTATTGGTTGGCATGAATGCCCTGTTTGTGTTGAGTTGATTAATCCACTTCTAAACTACCAAAACCCAATTGGTGTTTCACTGAGGGTCAAGTACCTACTCAAGGTACAGACCTGTTTAGACTTGAGTCTATTCCTAAAGTCAACCTGATTGAAAGAGAAAAATCGTTTATCAATATTTTTAATTTGATAAGCCACAGATGTTTGTTGTTGATGATAACATTGACAGAATATTCAGATATTTCCTCTAAATTTTCATAAACACTACTTTATCTTCAGCTGATAACAGACAAAAAATAAAAAATATTTTCAGCTCTATTTTACAAAGAAAAATTTCACAGGGAAATGATGTGTACTTGCAGATTGAAAGTAACCCGCTAGTGAATTCAGACCAATTTTTATGCAAGACCCACTTGACGGCGACAACTCCAACATCTTGAGATGGTTTTAAGTGGTTTAGAATATGAATAAGTGGTACTTACAACACAACCGTATAAAATGGTCAATTAAAAAGTGAATTCAAACAAAAAAGAAGTTAGACCTCCACAAAAACTGTTTAATACTTTTAAACAATGCTTGGATAAATAATGTCAATCAAGTTGTACTGATTTGTACTCTGTTCTGAATAACTATTTGAGTCGTTGAATAAACAAAAGATCAGGGTCAAATGAAATCACTTGTTTTGTTCCCAAAATTTTGTCGATTTTAATTAAAAATGTGGTTCATTATTTACAGACTTCACCAGTTACTTTAAATTTTAGAAACTTAAAGAGTTATTCCCTCATCTTTTTGATTAAAAAAAACAAACATTTCCGTTAGTGTCTTTCAGTGCAGTAGCTCAACAAACATCCAAACAGAGAAGGAACATTTTTTGAGTGCAAGGGCTGACCTAATATATTGGCACTAATAGGCTTTTCAGGCAATTGAATAAAATGCTAGTTTTTCTTCGGGCCAAAAAATTGTAAATCAGATTAAAGTAGGACAAATATCAAGGATGTCCCCTCCCCAGGGGAAGAACAGTTGATTTTGTTGTTCCATTTGTGTCCCCCATAGTTGAACAAAATCAGCAGTTGGATTCTGATGGATTTGAGATTTACGGGGTGAGTCGATGACAAAAGGAGAAAAAAACACCTCATTGTGCTCATCCAGACATTGTGCAGGGCCTCTTTCAAGCCACTCACAAAACTGTGCTGTTAATATTAGTCACTGTTATCAATTAACTATCGATTAGTGTGCATGATTGAGATGTGTAGTACTCATAGGCCAAACTAATCAAACGTGAAAAGTCGGGTGATGTGCATTCAAAATCCCATCATTTGTAAGGGATGGTTTTACCTATCGGTTTAGCATTATCACGATCAAATTTCCTCATAGTAAATATATAACCTGAGAAATTGTACAGAAATTGTTAAAAAGTTGGGGAAAGATTAAGAATAGGAAGAAAATTATCTTATATATATATATATTATTTTGGGAGGCTAATCATCCTTACTGGCAGCTGAGAAGCTGGATTGTGAAGGACGCGGCTACAACGTTGTGAGCTACTGGAATGCAAGGGCGTCTTTGGCAGCCAGCCACATCAACCCATATATGACCACCGAGCACAGCCAGATATCGAAAATGTGTTTTGTTTTGTTTTTTTCCAGAGGGAGGGAGGGGCCGGATAACCAGCGCACAAATCTACTCACATATAGCCTTAGCCGGGAATGGACCCAGGGCCACATTGGTGAGAGGCCAGCACCACCAATGCCAGCCATCCAAGGGCAAAAAGGAAAAATATCTGGAAAATGAGTGCAGCCTGGAATAATACGGAGGCCACCGCCTCTGTTGCCCTTGTCTTGGCCTTGGCGTCCCTTCAAATGTTTCCCAGAGACTTTACAATTTTCCCTTTGCAAAATAAAAATAGATTTGCCCTCTGAAAGACAATATTCCAGGCCTATTACTGTCGACAAAAGGATTGTACACATGGAAGAAAATTACTTCTTTCAATGGGTGGGGAAGTGGCTAGGATTCTACTAGGTATAGATAGAGATTGATTTTCAAACTCTTAAAAATAAATATTGAAAATTGAAACCAAAATTGGGAGCAGGCATGGTTTCAGACTGTTAAGATTGAGTAGGTTATTAAGTCACATATCTCCATGCCTTCTTTATACCACAAAGTATTCAAGGCAAGGGAAGGTTAGCTAGTTATAAAATGTTACGATTAAAATCAAATCAGAAACTTTAAAACCTAATCCTTTTTAAGCAAAGTCTTGATCAAAGTCTTAATATTAAAAGAACTTTTGAAATTTAATGGAGAGTTGACATACATTAAAAGCATCCAACGTACTATATTTGAGATGTTGCTAAAAAAATTTATGTAAAAAAACCATGAAAATATAACTTGATGAAAAATGAAAAATAGAAGTTTGTTTTGTGGAATAACTGACTGTGATGACTGAGCTTCACCATGGCTTTAAAACAGCTCAATCTTACTGGATTTAATTTGTTGTTCAAATTATTATTTTCTTTTTTTTTTGTGGATAGATTTTAAAATTTAATAGAAGACTAACCTGTCTCCCTATCGATTTCAAATCTTTGTCGCGCCTGCTCCCCAATGATAGCATACGTCACCTCCCCATTTAACCCCTCGTCTGCGTCTTCAGCCACGACCTGAAAGACAACTCCGCCCGCCGTCTCATTCTCAGGAAACTCAATGTTGTACTCTTCAAGACTGAACTCAGGGGTGTGTTGATTGGTGTGGGTGAGGTTGATCTCAAGTGGGACTGAGCTCGTGAAGACGTGGTCAGAAACGGAGATGATTAGGGTGTAGTGAGAGGCAAGCTCTGGGTTGTGGGTGTTGGATAGGGTGATCACACCTGTAGATATCATTTTGACAAATAAACAGATATTATTCACTTGCTGATGAACAGAGCACCCTGTATTAAAAGTCAAGCCTTGACTAAACTCTGGTTCTTCTCAGAACAGACAATTCTTCCAAGAAGAGATTGTGTCAATGTTGTCACCTTGTAAAAAGCTTCACGTCTTGCTCAAACATGATCTTATTTCATCTTCTTCTTTTCCTTTTCAAATAAATTTACTCATGACACACTATCCATTTGTATCTTTTTATTGAAGCACATGAAATAATTTGCAGGTTTTGAGAGGTTATCAGGTTTCTCCCATTACCGGCCGATAAGCGAGAATTACGGCCGATACAAAAAATACAGACTTTAAGATCAAACTCACAAAAAATCATAACATAAATCCATTTTAAATCCTCCATATTGCATAGTAGAGCTTTTCAAAATAAACATAAATATCACATGAAAATATTGTGAAGACTTGGTTTCAATTTATTTAGCGTGCTTTGGCCACACTTTTAAAAATTTGGGTCCAGAATGCCCCCCAGTTTTGAAAAATCCTGGGGAGAAACCTTGGGTAATCACATCTGGGCCAATAAGAAAGAATTTGGGAGTTAGCAAATATTTGAACTTCATTTTATTTTCAAGATGATTTTTATATCACTTTAATTAAGTCAATGTTTTCAGTCACCTCTCTGTCTCTAGGGATCTTACCAGTTTTGGTGTTCATAGCGAATGCCATTTGATCATTCCCAGACACAATGGAGTACATCAGTTTGCCAGAATCCGATATGTCTGGATCCGTTGCCGAGACCGACGTCACAAAACCACCCCTTACAGCAAGCTCACTGACAAAACAATGATAACTTGTGTTGCTAAACTTTGGCATGTTGTCGTTCATATCAACGACGTCAATGCTGATGCGAGTCTCACTGCTCAGCATCGGCATGCCGGAGTCAGACGCCACGATGACAAAATCATGATGCGGGAATCTCTCGTAATCCAAGACTTGAGAGGTGAGTATCAAACCGCTGTCTGGATCCAGGTGGAAGAAGCTTGCTATCTCACCCTCTGTCGCAATCCGGTATTCGATTCTGCTGTTAGCTGGTGAGTCCAGATCAAAGGCTGTGACTCTCGCAACAGTGGATCCAACCGACACAGCCTCTGAGAGGGTAGTGTGGTACACCTTCTGCTGGAAACTTGGAGCGATGTCATTGATGTCTAAAATGGTGATGTCAAGCATTACGTTGGCAAAGGCTCCTGTGAGAGTGTCGCTGGCTTGTACGGTGAGTTTGTACACCTGTTGACTCTCAAAGTCTAGGAGTCCAACCACATTAACCACACCTGAAAGAATGGTTACAAATCAAATCAAAACATTATTGGGAAGATTTGAATATCTGTAGCCTGATTATTTATGCATTTGATGTTAAAAGTAACTACTTACATACACTTCAGAGATTGTGTGAGAATTTTTAATTTTTTCATTTCTTTTTTTTAATTTATTTATTTATTATTATTATTATCATTATTATTATTATTATTATTTTTTTTTTTTTGGGGGGTGGTTGGTGGAATAGTCATGGGTTGTTTTGACGAAAACAATTTTTTAAAAAAGTCTCACTGTGGTTATGAAGGTGATTTTAAAACTGATATTCCTAAGTAGAAGAGGGTGGTAAAAAGAGGGATGCTTCACCCACCAGTGTCAGGATTGATGTCGAACTGCTTAAAGTCATCTCCACTGCTGATACTATAGATGACGTCCCTGCCCTGGGGGCTGACTGCTTGGATCTGGATTACGGCAGAGTGGAGTTGGATATTCTCAGGGATCGAAGAGTGGTAGTACTGCTCCTGAAATACGGGCATGGCCTTGTTCTGGACCGTGATAGGTACGTCAACAACAGCGCTGCGGCGTGGTTGGCCTGATAGGGGGAAAAGTTGTCAGAAATTCATAATACAAGTTTTTAAAACCAGACAATTAATGAAGAATAAGTCTAAATATTTAAATTCATAAAAGAAAAAGGTCCACATTTGTTATTATTTGGACAGAAAATATTAGTGTATGTCTGAAAAAGATGCTACTCAGTAACATGTTGGAGAATGGTTCAAACATTTTACAGTAAATTTAAAAATACTGACAAATCATAATAATGAGATAAACAGTTAAAAGTTATTTGTGGCCAGGTCATCAGAGTTTTTTTTTAACATTCAGAAAAAGTCTTAAACTCCATAAAAGCTGAAGAAATGTTGACACTACCTTTATCGCTGGCTTTGATCTTCAGGGTGAAGTTCTTGTTCTGAGAGTTAGCACCGAGCGGGCGTCTGACTACGATCGTACCCGTGCTGCTATCGATATCAAAGTGGCCAGCACCCCCCTCCACAAGGGTATACTTCACCTCCCCATTCAGACCCTTGTCCCTGTCCACTGCTGTCACCTGAGAAAAATTGGACAAATACTAGAATTGACTCCTTTTATTCCAACAAACAGAAACAAATCACTCAAACACCCACAAGAACCCCCTCCCTAATTTTTTTTTTATACTAATAGGAAGAGGGAATATGAGTGTCTTTAATAATAATGGTTGATTCTTATACAGCACACAATTCGGCCACAGTGACGCTCAATGCACTCAACAATATGCAAATGAAAAACACTTATAGAACAGCAACAAAGTTAAATACAAATTTGGAAAATGGATTAGAGTGTGAATAAACAGATTTTGAGCAGTTGCTTGAAACAACTGGCTGTAGAAAAGTAAAAGTATTTCAAGGGAGCAAGCTGTAAATCCGGTTTTCCAATTTTCAGCCAATTTGGGAACCAGCAGATCCTGGCTGAGGGCTTTTTGTGAGTGTTTCCAAAGAGAAAAGGTTGCATGAAAGAAAATTACCCTGAAAAGCAAGCCCACAAATTCAAAGCAACAGTCAGGAAAATGTCATGTTTATTTTACCTGTCTGACGACTTCGCCAATATTGGCATCCACTTGAACGATGGCATTGAACAGATGATGCACAAAAACAGGCACGTTATCGTTGACGTCTAGAATCTCTACATGAACTATCACGTGGGCCATACGAGGAGGATCTCGCATATCATTGACCTGTACACAAAACAAAACAGTACCAAGGTCAAATGCTATCAATAAAATGATGCAAATGAAACACCAAAAGACTAATCCGTGCAGCTCGTTCATGGGCGTTGACACCACCGCAGCTATGGCTGCCACACTATGCAAACACACTATGAATCCTCCATGCTGATTGGTACATGTATATATGTGTACCACACACTATTGTCATGTTGCGCGCGTGCGCAGCCATAGCTGCGGTGGTGTAAACACCATAAACTGGCCCTGCTCAGATTAGTATATACCTGAGGCTCTTGTAAAAATCAATTTACAAAATAAGTATTGATTTGATTCATCTTATACCAAATTGCCCTTGTAATAAAACAATTCCAGATAATACAAATTATAATCAATTTCCAGACAATGATTATTAAAAATAATACTAATAATAACTAATTCTTTTATAGCGCATTTCACAATCAGGTCTCAATGTGCTTTACATTGACAAAGCAAGTCAGATATGAGTGAAAAATCCTGGAAAAAAAACTGGTAGTAGTATCCTCTGGTTCTGGAGATGAAGGCCCCTGAACATTCAGGGCGTTACATTTTGGAGTTTTACAGATCGTATTGATCACCAAAGACCAACAGAATTCTGGTGGTTTGGTCAATAAGAACTGTGGCTTTCTTCCTTAGGATGGCATCTTCACTTCTTCAAGAAAATCTGAAGCTAAAAATCTGAAGAAAATATCCTGACAAATCACAAATCTGCCTTTAAGGACTCTGTCATTTTCTTGGACTATAGGTTCTTGGTATCGGATTTTAAGGTCATGACAAAAAAGAGTTGAGTTAACTTTTCAACCCCAATCCAAAGAATAGAGATTGATTGATACAAAATTTGATTTACACGTAGCACTTGACTTTGTCTACAATTTTTTATTTCTCAGAAAGTTAATCACACAAGCAAACTTCTTACCTCAACAACGATATCATACTGGTCTTGCTCCTCGCGATCAAAAGGCACCCCCGTGTTCCTGAAGACGCCAGACGTTGGTCGGATGTGAAACTTGCCGTTCGGATTCAGGATGGAATACCTCAGGGGCTCGTTCAGCCCATTGCCCAAGACATTCAAGAAGGCGATATCACGGACTGTTGTGTCATTTTCTTGGATGACGGCGTAGATGTCATCGGAGGCAAAATGCAGCTCAGAAGAACTACGAGGTTTCGCTTTGATTACAACCTTAAAAGTTGATAAAGAGGAATCACGTATTGCATCAATATTTCATAAGATCTTTATTTCTTCAAGATATTTTTTACATTCCCCATAAAACAGTTGCTAAATGTGTAACGGATACCTTTCTTTGAAAAAATAAGCAATTTGAATCAATAAACCAACTAAATAACCAATCCAATTTTCAAAAGTATTATTTTCAATACTGATGATCCGTAGCACTGGCCTCTGAATATGAATACTATTTTAAAACTGGCCCCTGAATATGACCAAGGCTTTATACCTCATAATGTTTTTTTTTCCCCTACCTCTGCATGGCCATAGTAGAGTCCGTCTGTCACCCTTACACCAACTTCATATCTTCCTTGAATATTTGACCCATCGTTGACTGTCACGACACCAGTCTTCCCATCAATGGCAAACTCCTTGCCTTGGTTCCCCTTAATGATAGAGTACTGAAGATGCGAGATGCTGACTGTGTCCAAGTCAACAGCCTCTACCGTCAGAATTGTTACCCCCTTGAATGTTGGGAGTAGGATGTCAGCCCTGAAGGTGTCTTGAATGAACTCTGGAGGAGAGTCGTTGATGTCGATGATGTTGATGGTAACGTGGGCGGGACTTGCTGCATAGAGCACAGGAGCACCTGAATCCCTGACCTGAACTTGGAACTGGAATTTGGGGATGTCTTCATGATCCAGGATCTTCCTAGTGCGGATGGCGCCAGTGTTCTGATCGATAACAAAGTATTTCTGGGCATCTGGTTCCATGATCTCATAGACCAGCTGGGCATTGTGATCAGAGTCGGCGTCCAGAGCTGCAATGACCAGTGGCTGATTATCAAGATCCAAGACGACGCTAGACAATGGCGCCGACTCCGTTATGCTGCCCTCGTAGTTTGACGAGGTGAAGCGCGGCATGTTGTCATTGACATCACGCACGTGCACCAACACCTGTGTAGTGCTGTGTAGCCCCACCAGGTTTGTCGCCTTCACCGTCAGGTTGTAGTACATCTTCTCCTCAAAGTCCAATGAGACCTCCGTGGTGATAACGCCGGTGTTGGCGTTCACGTCAAAATGCTCCAGCTCATTCCCCGACAGAATCTGGTAATACACCGATGACCGACTAATAGCAGCCACCTCAAGTACAAACTCATTTGGCATCTGGTTTTCCATGAGCTCCACCATATATTCCTCATCAGTGAACCTTGGTGGGGCATTGTTGGACAGGGTGACAGATATAGTGACAGTTGTTAGACTACTAAGGGTAGGCAGACCATTGTCAGTGGCCTGGATATGGAGGAAATAGTTGGCTTTCTCTTTTCTGTTCAGCTCCCTGCCCACTGTAATGGTACCCAGTACAGGATCAATGTGGAAAGCTTCTCCAATATTTCCTGCCACAAAAAAAAAATACAGAAAATGTTTGAAGAACTTGTTCACCATTTCATGTTATCAAAGTAATTTTAAAGCATGCAACCAAATAATTAAAAAGTAAACCTACAGTTCTCTTGGCCCAATTTCATGGCTTTGTTTACCACAGAATTCTGCGCTTACGACGCCCTGTAAAGCGTGTGAATCTATGGACCGTAAGTGCAGAATTTCACAGAAAGCCAAGGCTTGAAATTGAGCCCACATTTGCTGCAATTTCAGAACACCTTGATTTACTTTTTTATAATCTCAGGAGAACATGGAGAAATGGTGACGTGAATTAAGCACAGAGTCTTCATATTCAGTAACACATAAACAAGACAGACACTAAGTCAAAAGAGGAAAATCAGAGTTAGATCTTTGTAGATAAAGTATCATTTGAATGCAACATGAGAAGGATAAAGAAATATTATAAATCTTTATAAACAATTGATTTAAAAAACATGCAATCTTGCTATCTACATTATAGTCTAAAAGCAAAGCAAACAAAATGCATCCAAAATGTTTGTAGCAAGTTAATCAATAAAATGTCTGTATTTTGAGATGTAATTAAGATGAAATTACAATGAGATGATCGTGGGATCAATCCAATTTTTCTGCACTCATATCACTGCAGGCTGAAAACTGCTTCAAATTAGTTCAGTTTAAAACATGACTATCTAAGTTCTAAATACAATCGTTATTGATATCAGTGATGTAAATACGCAAGTACTAATACTTGTCACAGGACCTGGGCCTGATTTCATAAAGCTTCTAAGCGCATAAAACTGCTTAGCACAGAACAGTCCTGCTTAGCAGAAGCAGGTTACCAGCCAAATTACATGTACACTGTACTGTATATTACTTGTGACTGGTTCTCTGCTTATTCTTATTCAGACAAATTTGATAAGCATCCTTTTACTGCTTAACAGCTTTACGAAATTGACTCGTGGTTTTGTCAGTGTAAGTCTAAATCACTGTCACTGTTCTTGGTCTCGGTTCTCGGTCAATGTCTTCGACAGTTGAGCATCTAATTTTACTTGTCTCAGCTACACAACCTAAAAATCTTCACTTCTATCTTTTATTGCATTGATTTTTATTGAACGTATCTTTAGATTAACAATGCATTTATTCATAATGATACCAATTAGAACAGATGTTAATTATTTTTGCATCGGGGATAAGAACATTATTTGTGTTTCTGCCCACACACCGATGTGTTTCAAGCACTGCACACTCAGCACTCTCTGGAGTCCTGTGAGAAAAAAAACCTCACAGCCATATTCCTCAGGTAGGATACCAATCAGGTTTGAAAAAACATCTTCTGTTTGTTTCTGAACACAAAGGCAATTGTACAGAACGTCTGCTGTACTTTTTCCATTTCTAAATCGCTTTAGTGGTTTGCAAAGTCTCTCTCTAGACAAAGGCAATTGTAATGAACGTCTGCTGTACTTTTTCCATTTTTAAATCGCTTAAGTGGTTTGCAAAGTCTCTCTCTTAGACATTTACATTGGTGCGATTGTACAAAAGTGAAAAATTCCTGAAAACTGGTAGTTGTCATCCACTAGTTCTGGAGATCGAGACCCTGAATTTACAGGCCACTGGAGGTTTATAGACCCTCTAGTTCACCACAGATATCAATCTAGTGGTTTGGTCATTAAACAGGCATGCAACTGCAGTTTATGAAAACAAGAGAAATTGTAGTGTTTGTCAATTTTCAATGGCACAGCTGAGAAACCAAAAACAAGGAAATCAGCTGATCAGCTGAAACGTTGCATGCCTCATAGTGATAACAAGGACCGCGCCCTTCTTCTTTATGTCTCGACACCCCTTTCAAGAAAATCTGAAGTCTGAAATTTGTTCTCCGTTGTTGTCTTGAACTTTAAGTTCTTGGTCTCTGATTTTAAGGTCATGTCATGACTACACCACTGATAGAACTGTTCCCCTAAAAGATTCATCTGAATCAAACTACATGAAGAATGTGGTGAGTAAAGGTCTACATACTACGATTCTAAACTTCTACAATCATCGTGTGTGTATTGGTTAGGTTGTCATGGTTACACAAAGAATGACTACAGGACATGCACGAATCCATGATGCCTTGTGTATTGTACAAGAAATAACGGACCAAACCTTCTGGTCTGTCTTGCCTCGTAACTGTGGGTCATGGGGGAAGAATGAGTGACATAATGGAAGAATTTAATGAATAACCAAATCAAAGCAATAATGGTGAAAAGTGGGCGACATGAAATACTAAGAAATTTAAAATGAAATTTCAAAGTTTCTGCAAGATTGCAAATGGATTCATCTACTCTAGGTGCAGTGTCAAAAAGCTGCTTTCCACGTCATCTTCTTGCTTACAAGAGCCATATAGGTTACCATTCAAAAAGGCACATTGTGTACATTGACTCAGACTGGTCCCCTGCTCTTTTTTAATTAGTAAACAAATATATTTTTAGCAGCTAATAAAATGAAGATGGTGGCCAGCTCTTAGAGACTACTTACATGTACTTTCCCCTCACTACCCCTCATCCTCAAGAAAAAAACAGACAGCTCCCACCCCCACCCCCACACCAGGGAGAAAAAAAAATCCATTTGAGTCGACGTCCACAATTTGCCTTGAATCAATTTTGTAAGAAATAATTAACAGCTATCCAAACATGTCAACATGGGTAGCAACATCTAAATGACCTCAGATTGCTAAATGAACAAGTTGTTGCCCACCCCCAAGTTAGCAGACCAACCACATTTTAATGCAAAAGATTTCAACAATGCAGGTTGGCTCGGTGGTTTCTTCCCGGCCTTTCACCTCTGTGACCCTGGTTCGAATCCTGGACCAGAGCCTTACATGTGGATTGGGTTTTCAGTCCCTACCTGATTGCGTGGGTTTTCCCTATTTGGGGTTTCCTCCCACATCTAAAACTGATTATTTCTTAACCATCTACTCTACACAGGTCTCAGGTCACATTGCCAGTCGATTTTGAGGGTACCTTGGTTTCATTACCAGAAAGATATAACAATAATACCAATAACCTTCACAGGGTAGCAACAGTGTGTCCCTATCATCAGCCCTATTCAATGTCCTTTTTACAAAGGGACTATTCTAAGCTCCATCAATTGATGTTTGTTTCTCACGGATTCCTTCACCCATTGTCAGTGATCACAGGGTGGGATTTAACAAATTGTAACCCATTGGGGTTGCTCATTGAGGGGGATGCAGAGGGGTGCTTTTGTGATAGGGTGACTGACCTAAGGAGTTGTAAGGATGGGTGGATAGATGAATAGCACTGAGGTGAAAGGAGGAAATCTACTGAAGTAGAGGGAACATTAAGAGATGAAGCTACAATGAACTTGGTAATCTCTTGATCAGGAATGGTTTCAGACTGGGTCTGGTCATGTTCTGATCAGCTTCATGATACAGCTAAACTTGGTTGTTTGAATCAACCTTGCTGTAACCAAGCCCTTTGTCTCCTTGTCCCAAGGCACCTTGCTGTAATTGAACAGGCAGTTCGCCGAGTTTATTTATTGTGCTCCACACAAAAATTCATTTGAATAATTATTCCGTTATTATTCGTTGATGGATTTTTTTGTTTGAAATCTCAAAAAAAAGGAGCAATTCAATATTTGGATTCATTTTTCGAGGTAAAATCGGCTTGAGCACGGATCATGTATCTTCAAATATCATTTTACTTTATTTATTTTTTCTCCTTTTTATTTTTTTCTCCTTTACAATTTTTTGGGGAAAGTTCTTGGGGAAGCTAGGAAAATGGACGAGAAACATTCATTTACTGACCTGATACAATAGAGTAAGTGATTTCTGCATTAGTTCCTTGGTCCCTATCATAAGCATACACCTCAGTGACTCTGGTTCCAACCGCCGCTGTCTCAAACACGTTCCCCTCATACTCATCGGCCCCAAACTCTGGCGCGTGATCATTGGAGTCCAGAATGTTGATGATGACACGCGTGTAGTTTCGGTGCGTCACAAACGTGTGATCTTTGACCTGTATGGTCAGGATGTGAACCCTCTGGATCTCATGATCGAGGGGCGCAGTGGTAGTCAAGACACCAGTCCTGGATTGTATCACGAATTTAGACCGGCTAGACTCACTGGAAGCACTATCTATGGAGTACGTGATGCGGTCTCCCTTGTCCAGATCGGTTGCTTTGACGACAAGGATTTCCGTGTCGACTGTGGTGTTCTCGTAGATGTTAACAGTGTACTCCAGTTGCTCAAGAAGGGGTGGATTATCATTTGCATTCAGTACGGTTACAAGAATCTGTTGATTTACAAAATATTTAAATCAATCTCTTGTTTTCATTTATAAACACTTAAAATCAGCTGTGAATCATTCAACTTGATGCTGCTTGCTTTGTTTAGTATAAACATTCTCTGTTGTTGGTTCACGACGAATATTGAGATTATTGTTGTTTTTAAATATTTTTAATTAATTAGTTTAACACTTCTTGATTTTGTCATTTAACACAATGGGAATTTTTCCACATGACTCCCAAAGCACTGACCTTTATACACCAACGTAAGGCCTAACCAAAGCATACTGTTATATTACCCCTCCATGTAATTATTCCATTGGTTGAATTGGATATATTCATTTATTCATTCATTCTTCAAATCACGGCCAGCGGCAGAATTCTAGGAACAGTAAGACTCATTAAACTGTATAAAACTGTAATCAAGATTTCACTCACATGAGTTTCAATCTCATTAAACCCATCTGACACTCCGATCGTCAAATCATATAGGCTCTTCTTCTCCGCATCCAGTTTTGAGGCAATGATGATGACCCCGTCAGATGGTCTCATGAAGAATTCTTTATCGTCATCTCCGTCTGTCAAGATGAAATAAAACCAAATTGACATAAAAAAAAATCTCACTTCAAGAATTTCTTTGGAAAGTTTGAGAACCAACCTCCATCCCTATATACACTTACACAAAACAGAATTGAAAGTTATTTTAAAAAAAAGTATATTGATTAAAAATATACATATATTTGAAAGCTAACTAACTATAACATTTCCACCAGTGCCAAATCCTCCGGAGAATTACATTCTGTTGAAGTCAAAAAAATAACATTTGAAGACCGCCCCAAAAATCACCATTGCTTATTTTCATTTCCACAATTGAAATAGGCCTGCATATCTACTGGCACAAAAACCCTGACAGCATTGTTTCTGTTTTTCCTTTGTTTTGCAAAACCAAGATTATGATTGGATGAGAAAGGCCTTGAACTTCATTCTTGACGGGACCTGGCAATTTTTCCTCTGGTAAGGAGACCACCTATGAGGAAAATTTAAGTTTGTATTGGAACTTTGCAAAGGGCACCACAACAAAAGCACAGGGCACCATGGCAATTGCTGTGGGTGCCATGGGTTAATTCAATGCCTGATGATGTATTTATTGAAAACTATTAGTTGGAAATAAATCTTGTCTTCCAAAAGCCAATGACATAATACACCTTTTGAAGGCTTTCGTCTACATTCTACAAAAGGGAAGAATTACCTTTGATGCTGTACCAGACATCATCGTTATCAATATCGTAGGCGAAGACATTAGTGACAAATGTTCCAATTTCGTCATTCTCTGATACGCTGCCATCATAAGCATCAAATATTTCAGGAGGGTTGAGAGACGGCTGAATGGCTTGTTTGATCAGGATGACCAGTCTAAAGCGACCCCGTTTTTGAGTTGGACGTCCGTTATCTACAACCTCAAGCTGTTGGACAGAAAACAGGTTCCTTTGTTTGAGTATTATGGGTTTTGGTTAAAACGTCCAGAAATGGTGGCAACTCAAAATTACATTTACATACTTTTTAAAAACTGTTAGCAGACCCATATTGGGTCTGTCTCTTGAGTCTCTGACTGCTTTTAATGTGCAGCTAAATCCTGATTGAAACTTGTCATACAAATAGTAAGGTTATTTCAACTGCAAACTGAAAAAGTGCGAACAGGTGTATTTTAGAAAGGGACTCAACAATTTAATTGTTCATATTGCAAGAGGTATAAGATGAACCGATTTGAATAAACAAACACTAATTTCACTGGTACTCACCACTAGATTGAACTGTTCTCCCTCTGGTAACAGCTTGCTGGTGGTGATGATACCGGTGGTAGGCTCAATGGCAAACTTCCCCGCTTCATTCCCCTCTAGGAGGATGTAGCTCAGTTCAGCATTCTGTCCGATGTCAGCATCCTTGGCCACGGCTCGGTAGATTAGCTCCGGATTGCCGGTACGATCCCTGGCAGGGATGTTGATGCTGGCGTAGGTCTTCTCATTGAAGACCGGTGCGTTGTCGTTCTCATCTTCGATGTGGACAATGACGTATGTGGTGGCGCTCCGTGACGGGTATCCATTATCATGAATTATGACCTGCAAATAAAATTAAGAGTGTGTATTTTTAAAATGGATTATCCCTTCAAGCAGTTCTTGTTCGTTCCAGCTTCACGCTGTTTTCTCTGTCAACACTGGTTCTTACATGGCAGCAAATATCACAGTATAGCTCTTTCCCCCAAACAATTGCCATTGTCACCCATGGTCACCTTCCCTGTAGGTTACAGCAGTGATGAATACTGATTTTCATTTTACCAAAAAGGTGGCAGACTATTTGCCATTGAAGCCTCACTTTGTGAGAAAAAAGAAGATGACCGCTCCATGATTTGAGGTCTATTGCACGTACATTACTTGCGTCTGTAAACTCGGTTACGCTTGTTGGCTTTGCTCTAAGGAAGCTTAGGCCGTATCCCAATAGAAGGCTATGGCTACAGCTGCCACTGTTGCTGAGGGTGTTGCTATGGACGTCCTATATTTCAACACATGATGATGCGGAAATCCAGCTGTAGCCGTAGACAATTTGGACACAGCCTTAGTTTCAACATAAAGCACCTCAAAACTTGCTCCATTTCAAATATTTATAAAATCCATCATTAAATGCCATTAAAGAAGAGATGGATTGCTGCTCTCAGAAATACTCAAAACATTACACCTTCCCTGACAGACTGAGATGTAACCAGAAACTCGCTTGGACCACAGCAGGCATTCGTGAAAAGAACATTGAGGGGAAAAAACTTCCTTTGAATGATAACATATTTAACGGTCTGTCAAGTTTTGAGTGGCGAGCCGTCCATCATGCTCTACAAGCAGTTGTGAGTTGGCATGCTTGCCAGGGGTAGGGTTAGAGGGTCGGCTGGAAAGACACAAAATATCTCCCTGGAGAAGAGGCTTGCTTTCAGGCTGGGGTCAGGGGGTTACTGTTTGCTTAAATTCAGCAACTCAAAGGGTGTGAAGTGTGGACCATGACAACAAGGGTGAAAATGCCGTGGCTTTTGTAAGAGAAGACCCAGTGGAACTTTATTAAGGTGATTTCTGGTCAGGAATACTGCTCCCAGAATGCGTTTGAAACTCAGCAAACACATACATCAGGACACCAGGGAGGTTTAGTGACTGATTTTTAACAAAGCTGTGAGGACCAACATGAAAAAAAAGCCCCACTTTTAGCTTTGAATCCTCTTTGAATGGGAAACTGTCATTACAATAAGGTGTTTGCCTGTAGGTATAATACCCATGTACCATGGCCTATAGTATCATTGAACGCCTGAAATAACAGCATTGTATATGATACCTCAGGATTGGGTGACAGTCATGTAACATAGTCTTCAGTGTAAAGTTTGTCAGTAAAATAAAAATAATATTGAAAATATTGTTCCTTTAAAGACATGGTTGAGCTATTCTGAAGGTGAAGTCCGATTTGTTTATATTTATTTCTCTACAAGAAATAAACCTGTGAAAGTTGAAGCTCAAGAGCCCATATGCATGTCCCAGAGAGCAGGACCAGAAATGATCGGCACGCAAAGGATTCTGGGTGAAATCCAAGTCCGAGCAACATCGGCAACCATCAAGGCGCGCTGATTTTGACGCAATGCGGTACACAACATGTAAAACCTTACATAGTTACATGTAAACTTCCAACTTAATTTCTTTTTTAGCTGTACTCGGTTTCCCAAGATGCATTGCAGTATATATTTAAGATTGGGCTTGTGCATATTGGCTATTGGTCATCACAGTCATAAAAAATAGAGGGGGGGAAAACCTTTTCACTTTTTCACTGTTTTCAAACTTCAGATTTTGCACATTGTGAGATCAAACCTACTTGTTTTTCTTCTTTCTCAAAAGCTATAGCATTTCAGTCAGAACTATTCCAGGGGAACTTTTCCACCATGACCATCTTTATACCATGTACGCTATGTGTAGATCTGGGGCAATTGTATTTTCACATCTTACCAATGTTATGCATAACCCTTTAAAAGTTCACCCCAGATGGATAATTTCAGCTTCATTCTACACATGCAGGTGTGTGTGTGTGTGTGTGTGATGTTATGTAGGATTATTATTGCCCTACACCTGCAGAGCTAGTGGTTTTAGAGTCAAGTCAAGGATCTTTGTCTGCAGCCACGAAGGCCATGTTTTTACATTTCACTTTCATTTTTGAGGATTTCCAACCAATGTAGTAAGTTTTTCTGTCAGGTGTGGCAAGTACCCAAGACTGACTACCCCAGCATGATGTCTTGTTTATATTCAAAATCAAGTATAGTGTAAACAACTTCTAGATCATGTAGTATTTGCATCAGGGATAAAAGTTTATTGCTTAATAGCAAAATTTTGCTGGTAAAAGTTCAAACAAAAAAAGGTCCTCTCTACATTTCAACAAGCCAACTTAAAAAAGAAAAAAAAATGTCTTTTTTGATCTTGGAATTCCATCATTATTCAAATAAAGAGCATGTAACAACCCCCTTTTCGCCAGAGATTTATTTATTGTTTTGTTTACAGACTGAGTAACCTTTAACCTGCCCAGCTAATAAGCTCTTCTTCTGCCTGGAAAAACCTCAAAGGGCAAATGTAGGCAAATGCAAATAGTCTGGGATACAACGGAAATGCCGGAATGAAAAGGAAGGAGCACAGTTTACGCAAGAGGGCCCCTCTGAATAATGAGCAAGTGGATATTAGCAGCATGATGGCCATCAGGGGAATAATAATTAACTAGAATTGGCTGCTAGATGAGGAGACACAGTCTGCACTGTTGACACAGGTGCTGTGTGATTCACAAATCAAATCAGAAAATTATCAGATTCAATTCCATCCAAAAAATTGGAAATAATAAATAATGATAATGTTGGCAATAAAAAACAGAATTTGTTGAACATACATCACTTATTTTGTTGATACCGACAGAATTAGTAGAATTTTAAAAGATTTCAGGGACAATTCTAAATGGGTTTATAAGGTTTTAAAGCATGCGGCCACGAGGCAAAAGAAAGACCCGTATTCGCACTTAGTGCAACCCAACATATAAATGCAATAACAAACTCGTGAAAGTTGAAGCTCAATCGGTTAATCTGACTCACAAGTAAACAGTGAAAAACCCCATCACTGTTTTCACAATTTTTTAATTAAACATCGTTTTGGATGCACAAGATCAAAATTGAGTTGTTTTACATACTTTCCCCAAAACTGTAACATTTAAGACAAAAATATTCCAATGGAATTTTTCCACCATGACCACCTTTATACCAAGTACTGTAAGTTATGTATAAATCTGTGAATATTTATACTTCCAATCTTACCAACACTATGCCCTACATTTAAAGACAGTTCTTTGCTAGTTTACTTGATTTTCCCTGTCTCTCACGACTTCCATCTGAAGAAGTAAAAAATCAAAAAATTTACTGACTTTCCAAGGTGTGCGGAATGCTGCTTCTCTTTCAGTTTCAAGCCCGAAATCGTTCACCCGGTAAGATAACTCAGCAATGCAATTATTATTCCAGATAAATTGCATACATATATCTACGTGTCGAATCGTACCCCTACGTTTTTACATCAAGAAAGCCACGTTTAATATGTAGTACGATCCAAAGGGAATCATAATGACCTACTCAGATGATCATCTTTCCGTTATATTGACTTGCAAACTCAGGGCTCGGTAAAAGTAATGAATTTCCGGCGTGTACCAGCGTACTGATAACACATTATTCTTCGCAATTACAGCAGGGAGTGTATTGCCTTAGGGACATCTACTTATTGCCCTCAATGGGGTAAAAAATTTAATGCGGATCCCACGGGGGTCTTACAGAAGGGGGGAAGTGCCGACTTTTGGGATGTGGAAACAGTGACGGCAGTCTTTGTTAATGTTAATAATTTATGCAGATGATTGGGAAATCTCAGGAAGTGCTGAGATTTCATGAATCATTGATTTTATTTTATTTTTTTATTTTTCTTCTTCTTTGATGGTGGAGTGGCATGGGGGGCGTTGTCCTCTTTTTAAGCTGAATTGGATCTATCCATATCTATTGCCAGATTTTTCTTTGGAGACATAAATTAGGGATGAAACTATATATTCAGGATATATGGTTGGTTCTAATATCAGTGAAAGGATGTTCAAGAGATATCTTGGAACTACTCTGATACAAACACAATTCTATTGAGCTACACAAAGCATGAACTTTACATCAGCCAATATTTGATTATTTGAATCAGCAAGATGCCATTAATAGTTCCTCTACATCTCACCAATTAAGAAGAAACCCAAGGAAACCTTTCACTGTGAGAGTGCCTCTTAATGGGTGACAAAAAGGTTTGAGCATAAAAGGGCCAGTAATTGCATTATGTTGTTGATTGGTCTTCGTCAAATGGCCATAATTAATTCCCCCCATAAAACAAAAGACCAGTCTTTTTTTAAATCTGACATCTTCTTTATCCTACGAAGCAATAGTCCGACATACAACTTTGTAATTGCAAAAGAAAGGTGGAAACAACCAAACAAACGTTGTAAAGATCTTTCAGTTTTCTATGATAATATTCTATTTTTAACAAGAGGAAATCAGCTGAAAGGTCAAATTCCTGAATACTGTAGTAAAATAAAGTTGAAGAGAAAAAAAATGAAAAAAATTAAAACACAATAACTACACTGATGAATGCTTTTTACTACCAGGCGGTCTTGAACTCAATGGTTGACCAGTTGCCAAGGGCAACCAAACTTCACACCGCAGTCTAATGAATGGATGATTGTCTCCTATAGAGCAGCCATCATCTGAGGCAGTTTTGGTTCATCAGACTGAATTCCAGTTTAAAGTAAAAAACCAGCGTCTTTCAGAAGTATCCATGGACAACCACACTGGTTTCCCTGAGGGCAACTCATTAATTTCCTTTAATTCTGGTAGGTGTGGATAACAGCTGAAATGGCTGGAGCAAATTGAATTTGAAATGTCCTCCAGATCAGACACGTGGAGTCTGTTCAGATGAAAAGGCTATTTTCAAACAGGAACATTTCAGACAATATCTTCCTAATTACCCTGGCTGACTTGCTTAAAATGAGAGGAAGACTGATGTCCCCCCCCCCCCCCCCCGCAGTGGGAAAATTCCAAACAATATCTATGTGATTACATGGGAACCAGTATATTTTCAATACTTTTGAGCATGCATACATTTTTTAGGACAAGAAGATCCAATTTCATGCTTACCGCAGAAGTCTGCACTTACTGCATCCTGTAAACATGGTAAAGCACATATTCTATGGTCCATAAGCGCAGAATTCCACAGTAAGCAGACTCATTAAGTTGGGTCAGGAATCTACCTGAAAGTCTGCAATACCAAGTGACTCTAAAGTTCCCAACTGCCCGGAAAAAGCTTTATTTCATTCATTAATAATACAGGGAAAAAACCTAGAGTATAAATAGGAAGTCACCTTGGCGTGTGTACACCAACATGTTTACATGAACAACAAAGCTGGTTTCCTCTGGTCTCACATAAAAGGTGCCGGTATTGAAATTGATTTTAATGAGATCTTATTCTTAGGTGGGTATCAAATGACTTGTGTGTATTAACATTGAAGGTGACCCAATCACCCTAAGGATGGGGTCTTCTATCGGAAACATGTGTAACCTTAACGGTTGGCCCCTAACCCATCAGGGTACCGGGAGCTTTAAGCTGGGGTTGTCTTTTTCATGAATGGAGACTACGATCTATTCTGGATCACATAGTTTTCTCTGGGAACCTAAAGTCATGGCTGGTGTAACAATCAGGATCAGATTTCACAGCTATCGGGAAAATTTGCAAAAGACTACATTTATCAAATCTTGCAAAATGTTTCTGCTTTCCTGATGAGAAAGTGACTGAATTTATCACCCCCTCCACGCACCCCAACAATAAACAGACAAAAACAAAACAAAACAAAAACAAACAAACAAACAAACAAACAACCCAACAAACAAACAAATAAACAAACAAACACATTTTTCGCAATCAAAAGCAACAAAAGATGTAACTTTTATATTAAAGATACTTTCGCACGATTTTTTACTAAATTGAAGTTAAAACAGGCCAGATACTTCAAGAAGGCAACGGAGGCAATCGCTTCCATGCCCCCAGGCCTTTGCCTTGGTGCCTCTTAAAATGTCTCAGTAGAAGTTTACAATTCCCTTATAAAGATGCCCTTACAAGAATGAAGTATTAGACCAGTAAAAAAAATGGATTTAAATTTAACGAGTAGATGAATTTTACTTTTTTTCCAATAAAGTTGTACAGATCAATTGTACTGTTTGTTTCTTGAGAATTAAAACACTGCAAGAAACTCCTCTATAAACCATTAATGTTGAAGCTTTCCTTCAATTGATTGCCTAGAAGACTGGAATGTACTAGTATCGTTCCTTCCAGAAGCTCTTTGATTTGTCTTAATGTAAGATCACTCTGTAATGGATAGTTTCAGAAACAGCAAAAGGACACAGTTACAGAAGCAGTTACCACGTCTGTCGTTGCTAATACCTCGCTGATGATAACACCAAGTCTGAACTGTTCCTTTTAATTCACGCAACAAATGTCTGCACAGCTGCTGCACTTTCCCCAGCCCAGGAGTTTCTAATCCATCTCAAAATACTACATGTACTCAAGTGCTAATCTATGCACAGCATGTCAATATCATTTTCACACCTCATAAATTAAAGATTGTTTTAACATAAACAATCAAAATGCATACATACCCTCAACAATTTTCCAAGATGTTTCTATGATTTGCCCAAATAAGAAACATCCAGGAGGAATATTAAGTCCCACCAACCTTTCGATTTCAGACATTTTACTGCAGAAAAGGATTCATCAGCAGTACTATACAGAAATTTCATAGCCCAAAAAATAAAAAATAAATAATAACAATTTTGTGTGTGTTACTTTTGTTTTTGATGGTATGGGAAGTCTTCAAACATAAAACCAATCAAAGGAATCACTGAGGCTACATGTACAACAGTATTTTTACCCCTCAACTATCAGACGTTGGCAAAATTCAGAAAAAAATGTGTTTTTTTGCATTTGAAGTGATGGGACAACTTTAATATACACACAGAAAACCAATCAGAAGAACACACTGTGGCTACGAAAGGCTTTCTTCCTCTGAATTTTCAGATGTCATACCACAGGAAAAGACTTGTCAGTGAAACCTTTATGATTTGGATCTCGATATCTGCTTGCAGTGGTTTCTGATTTCCTAATACCTTGGACAAGCTAATTGGGAATTGTTGGGGGGGGGGGTGATGAGGAAGAGAGAAGCCACACTCCAGGCATCTTACAACAATAACAACCGGCCTTCTTTTGTACCTTGCCATTGGCTGAATAGTTAGAAATGTTAAAGCCATTGGCCAACAGCGGTCTTGCTTTGTGAAAGTCAGTACCATGCTGACTTTATTATATCTTTATGGAGAATTGCTGAGCCATACTCAAATATTATAGCAACAATACACATCCGTGCACGCTATCTTCTTTTTTATAGAAATAAAAACATTTTTGTTTTTAAGGAGGATATCTATTCAAACCATTTTGATTTCAAGGAACATGTCTTAATGCTTGACTTTAGAGAAGGCAAAAAAAAAAGTCAACTTGGGATCAACCATGATGATGAGAATATTTCAAACAAAGAACATTTTGCATGATAATTTGTGACCTGGCAGCATTAATCACATACTAAACAAGAACAAATTAAATTAGCTGTTGCAAACTACTTTATATACCAACCACAAGGATCTGTAGTATAAATGCACAAAATTTGTTAATGGCCTCACGTTTTGACCCTAGCAGAGTCTTTCTCAGTCATAGCCTTTGAGAAAGACTCTGCTAGGGTCAAAACGTGAGGCCATTAACGAATACTTAATAAGATTCGGTTAAAGTCTGTAGGCCTACAGTTCTAATCTTTCCAATAAACCACTCATTAGTAACACATCATGTCATCCATGAAAAAAGATTTCATGACAACAAACATCGCTACTCATTATGCCATTCATAAAGAAGACAAAACTGTAACTAACAAATAATAAAGTGTGAACAGGGGAACGGGAATTCATTTCATTTTGTCACTGAGTCATCATCTCAACCCAGAAACCATTCTCCAATTTCTCCTTCTAATTTATGAAACAAGTGCATCAGTGCACTGGCCTGTGCTACTGCTACTATCTCTTACATCCCTCCAGCGACTCTAAGTAGTTCCAAACCATGCCTGTTGCTGTTCACCCCCCCCCCTTAAAAAGCCAATTTCGTTGCTCGGTCGCTCAAAGCGTTATAGGCAGCCAAAATGCCAATAAAAAGGTGGGTTTTTTCAGATGGAAGACTTGAGTCTCCCCGAGGTTCTCAACTTTATCCTCAGGGAGGACATGGTCTTGATGAGAATGGGAGACCTGTCTCGACTCAAAGAAGACGATAACAGGGAGGCTGTAACTCATCTGTATCAAGGGAGATCAGTGCAGGTGCCGTGTCTTGAGTGGGCTCGACTTGAACCCTATGACTTGCTTGGCCTACATTCTCTTGAATTACTTCAAGTGGCTACATTATATAAAAATGCAGAATTTTCAGTTGCTTCTGAATCAAATCATTGATAGTTTATCCAGTAATAAGTTGTTGCCGTTTTTTAATCCTAGCCAAAATGTAAGTTCTCACATCCGCTTAATCCTCATAGCTTTTAATCTGATCCCACCCAGAGAAAAGTTAAATACATGATTATCTCTGACTAAAAAGCTGACCCTGAAAATCACAGGAAAAGCTTGCTACTGACAATATCCATTTCTTCAATGAATTGATTCCAATGTCTTTTGGTAGAACTCAAATTATTAAAAAAAAAAAAAACCATGATTTTCTTGGAAGACAGCTTGCAGTTTAATACAACCATTCCTTTTAAAATTCCATCATCTCATTCCCTTGAATTTCCTAATTTGAGAAAAATTGTTTCTACAGAGACAACCTGTCATACCGAATCCCCTGGGGAGATCCAAAAGGGATAATCCCACATAATCCCTTTAATATGCATCCAATCAGGTTTTACAGCCAGACGACTGCGTCAAAAGACTTCACCCCGACGTGAATAGAGGAATTCCCTTAAGCCAAAAGAAAACACAGTTGAGGATCTCTTGGAGAAACAAGTGATCGCATCATCTTTCATCACCGCGGCAATTGGGCTAACTCTCTTTGAGAGGCTTTCAAAGTGTGAAGCTTTTTTTTTTCTTTCAACTCTTTAGTTTGTCACTCTGTAAACACAGAGATGTGTCGAGTACAGATCTCGTTTCAGCCCCCAGTTTGTACTTTTATCTGTTAGTGAAATCCACACGATGCTCAATTTAAGGGTACATATCTTAGTTAAAAGGGTGTACACAACATTTGTAAGATAGAAAAATAACTGTTTATAGTTTGCACATAACTTACATGGTGGACAAATTTCTGCTTGAAATTCTTTAGTTTTTGAGAAATAGTAAAACATTTAGCTTTGAACTCTCGAGTCTGACATCCAAAGTTTGAAAACAGTGATGGGGTTTTTCCCTATTTTCTTTTGACTCCGATATCTGAAAAAAATTGAAGGCTCAAGGAAATTTTGAGAAAATGGGTTAGCAGGAACTAAAAATCCTGAGAATCTAATATAGGTCTCTTTATGGAGTTATATTATATTTATTAAGGCTACTTGAGGAACATCTCAAACATGAAGCGGTCTGACTCCATTGAACACTTCACAAGATGACAACACAGCAGAACATACTTTCAAAAATTAGAACTAGCAAAGCCAACAAACCACTCTTGAAATCATCCACTCAATCAGTCTTGAATTTCAACTTGTGGGCCGATTACATTTCAAACTTGAGTTGTGGTGTGATCAATCACCATGCTAACATCCTGAATATTGTGGAATATATTGTATCATTCAGTCTAATGCAGTCACGCACACCACATTACTGTACCTACTGAGCCAAACCGTTTTTAATGATCCTATTACTTTCAACTCATCACTCCCATACAACACTGATCAGCTTCTTCATTCCTAACCACAAACTCTAAAGGAGAAATAACAGTGAAAATAGTTCTATTTTTTTCAACCATAGCCTCCCATATGTGGTACTTGAGACTCCGTGCATAAATCATAGGATTTCTTGTGGGTCTCGTGGGTGGATATCCCGCAGTTTGAGATCTCCGATTTCTCAATGATGACTTATAATGTCCACATTCCAACAAGCCCCTGATGGAAATGTATCCAGTTAGGGGGTGTGGAAAATATGATGAAGAATTTAGTTCAGGCAATATTTGACGGACTTTGATTTGATAAGGGTGGACATTGACAAAATGCTTGGAAAAGTGTTTCCTTTCTTTGCTTTTTTTTGTTGGTCTGTCACTCTTTTCCACACATGTTTTTAATCTTTACTTTAACATGTAAGTAAAAGAGGATTAGGTACGATTTTTTTTTCACACTTAAGTCACAATATTTACTTTAGGAACACTATTGTAATTGTTATGTTTGTATTTTTCTGGTAATAAAACCAAGGGACCCTCAAAAGCGACTACCACTGTGACCCGTAGGCCTGAAGATACCTGTGTAGAGAAGAGGTTGAAGAAATGTCAGTTTTAAATGTGGGAGGAAAACCCCAAATAGGGTAAACCCACGCAATCAGGTAGGGACTAAAAACCCAATCCACACGCAAGGCCCCAGCTTGGGATTAAAACCAAGTCCACAGTGGTGAAAGAAAGGGAAGAAACCACTGAGTCAACCTGAATGTTTGTTATCAAACTGGGACTTTCCCCCCCACTATTTCTGACATTCTAAACAAAGCATGTGGAGCATCAAATGTGTTAAATCTTCATGCTAATCTAAAGAATGTTTTGCATCACTTTGTGACCCATCCATGATGAGACAGGCAACCTCAAGTGCACAGCAGTCCTGGTAAGGACTTATGTCAAGGAACTTATCAGAAGAAACACTGCCTTGGGCAGACAAAGTGAAAATTATCACCAGCAAGTCCTTGCTCTACCCTCAAACAAAGTAACCAAAGCAAGACTATAGACCATGTAATCTTTGTTTACAAAATGAGTGACCTTGTACATTCCAGGGCCTTTCTGGCAGGCAAGATACTACACTGGTCATATGGGAAATTTCACATTTTGGGTCATAACTTCCACATAAATTCAAGAGAAAAACAACAGCTGTACAAGTTATAAGATGCGCCCCCACCCTTTCTACATATCAAAAGTTGACAAAAAATCAGACAGTGCAATCTCTATGAAAAAAAAACTAGATTGAATGTTTTCTTCTATTGAACTGTGTACAAATCACGCCTGCATGAAGTCCAAGCTCTGTGACTCTTTTGTAAATGTGATGTCACAGGTTACATGGACCTATCTCTATGGTCTATATAAATTGTCTCTATTAGGGTAACAGTTTAATTTGATAATAAGTCTGGTGGTGATGATGGTGTTGTATACACTTGGCTAACCACAAACCTTTACTTGACACCCTCTGAGGTTCATGTGGTCACATCTGAGAGACTTGACGTCTCCAATGTGGTGTTAAGATGGAGGTTGAGAAAGGACCCACAGACTGAAACACAAGCCTAGCAATGTCATGGTTAATTACACTGTACCAACGAGGAGACTGCTGATACCAGTATGATTGGATACTTGCTGCTGTGCTGCTTGATAGAGAGAGAGAGTGTGTGAAACCACTGTCCTAAAATCACCTTAAAATTTCATACCTTTCTTGAAGGAATGGGAAAAAGGCAAGACAATAACTTATATAGGGTATCAACACAATATAATAATAGTTCATCAAAAGCAATTACTGTCCAAATTTGTGTTTCAAGAAGACCGAGTGTGAAAATGTGGTTGTTTGTCTGCCATTTATAAGTTCATTGCAGGAAAGTTAAATTCCACATGGGAATGGAAAATCACGTCTTGGGAGTTATTGAATTCTAGCAACAAGTATACAACAGTCATGCCCCCCTTTTTATTTCAAAAGAGACATTTTTTTTTTGCTTGTGTCCTTCTGCTGGGGCAACAAAGTTGTACTTTATGTGCTTGGAATAAGGTTGTATAGCCTTCGGACCTTCTTCCAGACACATGACAAATTAATCAAATCAGTTGGATCAGTTGAATTAATTGAATCAGTAATCATTTTGAAACTAGTAATTGTAAATTTCTCAAATGAAATTTAAAAACAAATTATAAAAAAAAAATCAAACTGCCTGATGATTCCCCTCTTATCTTAAGTAGGAGTGAGCAAAGAATTTATAATTTAAACATAATAATTGTTAAAAGAAACTTACAATTGTTCATTTTTAAATGATTCGATTAATCCGCCATGAGCCCCCACCAATCATACTCTTCATATGACTGTAAAGATGTTGAAAAGTTTGGATGGACACTTAAGACCAATGTCTTGACAGACAGCTCAATCTTGACACCTCTTAGTTTACCCAGTACCTTATCAATCTGTCCCTACACACACCCTACTCTATCCCAAATTCCTTGTGTCTGTTCAGGAGTCAAATAACAAGGAACAGCCAAAATGTGTCTGTAAAAATAACACTAGGGTTGATTTGCTGTGCAGATAGATGTTTTGGCAACACATAAAAAAATGTTTTGTTAAGTCCCAGCACAGAAAGGGCAACCCCACAAAAAGTGCATTGCTGGGATGGATATAATTAGGTTGACCATGGAAGGATCCATTATACTTTCCATCCAACAAATGTGCACAATTTCCTAAACATCAAAAGTCATTTACACAACTGATGTGACGATGATGGCATTAACTCAATTGCATCCGGCTGCACCGGTAATTTAAAAATTTACAAAACATGTAAGCCGCAATTGAGAGACATTTTCTCGCTCAAAAATACATGCAGCAATTTATTTTCGAATTTCAGTTTTGATTGCAGCAAATTGTTTTACCATACTCAAGTACCAATTTTTAAATTTAGTACATTGCTACTACATGTACTTTCAAGGAATTTTTAGAAGGTGCGCATAACCAAATTAAAACCATTATTATAATTGCATTCCCATATTTGTTTCGGTTTGGTAGCCTTCTCTTTTTCTTGCCAATGTTCTGCCCATCTTGTGTTCATTTATGCTTTTTCTCCCTAAAAGTCCCGACACACATTTTAATAGATGCATAAAAAGACACAAAACAATGATATTCCTAATGAAATTTTACAATGGCAACAAACTAGAAATCAAGTGGATAATCCAGCTGTTAATATAACCATAACTTTTTCAGTGACTGGCCAGCAGGACCAGTTAGCTTGTCATTTGACTAGTCCCTCAGCTTTTTCCATATTTTATATGACATAGGGATGCTTTTCAACCAAACACTAACCAGCCTGACCACTTGGAGAGCATTTTGAATGATCCTGGGGTGATTTTCACTAGCACGGCCAGCAAATCACCGTTAAGAGAGAACGATACAGTATATAACTGTTGCTTTCTGAATATGAATATCAATCACTAAAATCAAGAAAATTCATCCAAAGCACGCACTTACATTCCCCCCAAAATTTAATAAAAATCTATCCTTTTCTCATTTATTGATTTTCACCACAAGTTACTCTATGCTCAGGGTAAGCCAAAACAGTACAAAGAAGTAGCAGGTTAGGAGGGCTGTTTAGAATCAAATAAACCATACCAGCATCTAAGAAGTCACTCCCAAGAACATGACATATAACTGAAATACTGCCATCAGGATCCAGGTAATCAACCTGGAGACTGACTAGGACTTCGGGGGGGGGGGGGGGGGGGGCAGTCACCCGCTTCTCATCAAGTCCATACCCCAGCCAATTATAAGGATGTGAGAACCATAACAAAATCCATAACATGTAAACAATGGTATGCCACAGTGGTGGTTCAGCAGGTTACACTGACCCTACTATATAAAGATATCTTAAAGATGGGGGGATCATACAAGGTTTACCCTGACGACAAGGGTGGTCTTTTGACACGTGGAGGAGCTCGATGAAAGGCATCGGTTTAAAGGGAATTTACACCCCGAGATTCTTCCCTATTTTGGTTATTTTCTTATTCCTGATTCAAAATTCTTTCCATTCAGACAGGTTCTGATAGTTCTGTACACTTTCCTGGTACCCTGGAAAATCATTGGCACTGGAGATGTCACAATAAACAACTTCCATATGACTAAACAGGGTTGAACAGCGCCCTCACATGAAGCCAAAAGATATGACATCACTGGCTGAAACCAACACATACAAGCTTACACATTTTCATTGTACGATCATAGATTTAGCTTGGTAAGCATGAGGTCTTTCAGAAGAAGACGTCATTAAATGTAATATTGTTCCCTCCCCTCCCCCAACAACAAAAACAACCTTTTTTTCCGGCTGTCTGCTTTGCTTGTCAGTCAATTTTCTTATCATTAAATCTCTAAAAAAAAAAAAAAAAAAAAATCCCACATAAATGTTTTCCAGGGTACATTTTTTTCTTTTTCTTTTTCACTCCCGGTTTGATAAATAACCTCTTTTAAAGCAATTTCTGACAATTATAGGTAGGACCTGAATACCATTCAACCCCAAACAAACAAATGATTGGATTAAGAACCTTCTCCAGTTACCCAAAGCAAATCCTGGAGAGATAACTGATCATAAAAAATGGCCTTTAGACTTCAGGAAAGCTTATAAATTATTCCCCTTTAAAGAAAATGAAATTCATTTTTTTTTTTTTTTTTTTTTTTTAAGTTATTGAAACTGATAAGGGTGCAAGATAAGAGCATCAGACGTTTGCCACTGAATAATTTAAATCAGTCGTGGTATTTTTTCTTTTTATCTTGTAGCTGGAATTTAAAATGTCCTTTTGGGTTACACATTCCAGGGAGAAAATAAAGGGCTTCATCATCGTTTTTACATGTAGTTTACTGGTGGGGGGGGGGGGGGGGGAAACTTGAAAGTCATATTCTTCTTGGTTCGATTTACATCAGCCATGTTCATCGAGGTGAGATACACCTTGCGTTTTGTACTTGAAGTTGGCAAGGTCACATTTCAAGAGGAAAAGCACACTTCCATTCAAAGTAATATTCAAATCAGGGCAACAAAAGAAGTTAGCATCTTGAATTTCATGACTGCCGTCTGTGAAATGATTGTAAATGCATCCACGCTTAGAATTGTGATCAAGAAGCTTTCACACACCACTAGGCAGACTTGTGACTGTATCACCTCATCTTTAAACAGTTGCAGCATAAAGATTTTCTTCAAAGCGTCACATTTCCGCTAGGAGTGCAACGACCACAACTACTCAGGTATTCATCTACTCTCTTCCCTTCACCCTAACTTCGTGATTTGTTTGTTAATGTTTTGAATTCTGACGGAGAGGTGTAAAGAATAACATCCTTGGTACTGTAAGAGAGCTCCACTCCTGTGGAATATTTCAAGGGGGGGATAGACATGATCATATCTTGCCCGGAGCAAATTTTTTGATCCGGTGGCCAGGAAGGCGTCAGGAGCACGGCTTGGGATCTGCTAGAGGGGCCTGCAATGTCATAGAGCCCCGCGGAATATGCTGCTCTGAAGTGCCCTTATTAATGTATGTCACATTACTTTGGGCTTCTTCTCATGCACAATTAAAAAAAAATGAACAACAGTTGTAAAAAAAAAAAAAGAGAAGTATTTCATGTTTAAGCTACAAGAAATGAATAACTTGATGGGTGTGGATTTTGATACAAATATGAAGAATAATACTACAGAAAATGCTGTTGATTTTTCTTATCACCTTCATCTTCAAATAGTTATATGGTCTCCTCTTTTGTAGTTCAATAATTGATAGGAATCTTTACAATTTGGTTGAACTTTTCACCTTCATCACCCTGGCAATATGACCCATGCTGACCCAGATGGCGGTATCGATTGGCATTAAATTAGGGCAGTAGGGTAACAGTTATCGTTTGGACAGAAACAAAAACGTCACTTCAGAGATGGATGACCTGAACAACTTTAAAAGGGAAAACAAGAGCTCTCTGCACTACCCTCTGGCTGAAATTGACCTCCCTCCACAGGATGAAATCATTGAACATATTGGTCAAGTAATTATCTTTTTTGAATGGTAGGCAAAAACTAGCCCAGATCTGAATGATTTATTGTAGAAATGGTGACCAATGTCGGTCAAACATATTAACACTTGGTCAAATGTGGGGAGGCCCCTCCAGGCAGGCCGGGTGCTCCTGCCACTGAGTGCTATTTCATTCTGGACTTCAAATAGTGGACAAACTCAGATGATGATGAAAGTGACAAACTCAGATGATGATGAAAGTGACACACTAACTTTTTCTCCCGAGAATCATCATCAAAATAATTTGGGAACCCATTTTTGGAAACACCTTGCCAGCTGGTGGTAGAGGAACAACAGGCCTATGTCATCTCATATACATGCAAAAAAACCTGTTGCATTACAGTGCTTGGCGTTATGTTCGTGAACCCCTGACCGCAGTTTCACAAGAGATGATTTTTTCTAGGGCTGGCTAACGGCGACTTATTCCCAGATTATGTTCAACAGGGGTTCCGGAAATACCAAAAGCATGGAATAAAGTTCTTGTTTTTTTTCAAAGCTTTTATCTGTGCCCCAGGTGGAGAATATCAGTTCTCATTTGGGAATTTGTTAGTTTCTGTGCTGGAGAACGATAAAATAAACTAAAAAATATGTTTGTTTTGAAGATTTTGTGGAATTCTGTCAATTTGTTTTAAGGGTCCTGGAGTGCTTTGTGGGGGATGAAAAATGCTGAGAGTGAAATCATTTGTGTAAACCTCTCCAAAACAGGCAAGGGTGTCTTGTGTTAAGATTTTTTTCTTCTGATATAGTTTCTGTCGGTTGCTTCTCTCTACTAAGTAGCATAACCACCTATTTATGAGGGCTTTTTTGTTTAGTTATTCCATTCAGAAGTTGGACAACTTCTTGACACTGTTTCAGTCTCCCCCCCCCCCCCCCCCAACATGGTGAAGGTTAATAATAATGTGAACAACTGAGTGAAATGTAAATGACACGGTATTTGTAACCACTTAGGTAAAAAAAAACATACATGTTGTGGCGTTTTCAACAGTTTTTTGTTTGTTTTTGTTTTACCCTGCCATCATCAAAATTTCTGGGGGGGGAATTGAACTTCCAATTTTTTTATTTATTATTATTATTTCTTTTTTTTTATTTGACTTAATTTGCAGTTTAGGAAAATTTCAATGGTTTCCTGCACCTTTGAGTATAAAATGAGCCGGAGGCCATCTTGAAAAAATGAGTGTAGCAGCCATTTTGGAAACAGATGAGAAAAAGCCTCCTCTTCCTTTTGTTTATAAAGGCGAGATGATCTTTTTCTCCCTCTCTCTTTTTTTAAACCTTTTTTTAGCCTTATTAAATATTCATCTCCAAACCCCAAAACACCAGGGAATTGTCAATCCCAAATATGTGTCAAATCATGGAGGAAGGTAAAAATCAACACTGAAATTTATATGAAATCTGTCTTAAATTAAGATATAAAAAAATTATTTCAACACCTCTTTGTGTCAAAGCCCAGAACATGTAAATCATTGCTGGAACAACACTGCTGGGAATTCACTGCACCCAATAAAAACTGAAGGTCTCAGCTGTTTGGGGTCGTGCTAAGGCAGTAAAAGGTTAAACTGTATACAAATTGTTTAGCATGAAATAATTGCTGAGCATGAAACATGCTTCACTGGTTACCAATCGTGTATGTACAAGTACACTGCATGATTAAGTTTCCTTTGGCTGGTAATCAGGGCTTAATTACACAAAGCTGTTTACATTGCCTTGTTCCAATGCAAACATTAGCAGGAAACCAGTCATCTGCAATGTATGTACGGGACAAAAAACTGTAGCTAGGCAGTTATCAGTTCTTGTAAGGTAAGATTTTCCCTGTACTGTGTAACTCTGTTAGCTTGAAGTTCTTTGAAATAGGCCTCTGATTCGGACCATGATTTTACGCTTAGTACATTAAGGAAATTAGAGCCATGTGTGTGGTACCAGTTTTGCTTGGTATGCACAGTAATTTCCTCTCCAGTTATCTGAACATTAATGAAACTATTGATTCAACCACAGAGAGAGTGAGAAAACAACAACTACCAAACATATTTTATGAGGTCATTGAACCCAGAGCCTAATTGACATTGGGTTTTTATATCTCATCAGAGACTGCTTTGTTAATTATAAAGCGAATGAGAATTCTGGGAAATCCAGAGAGTGTGGAGAGACAAAAAGGTTAAAAGTTCAATGATTGATAATGCCCAATTGTGCGGCAGCCTTTGTAACTTTGCACATACACTGTACTGATTGAAAATAATCCTACTGAGCACATATTTATTTCTGATAAGCTGTGGAAATGCTGCTAGGCTTTTACACCACAAGGCACTGCTTACCACTATGCGCTTACTTTACCCTGTAAAATGTGTGATTCTATTGGCTGTAAGCGGAGAATTGAGCGGTAAGCTGAGCAATGACATTGGGCCCTGGTATATGGATTTCAATAGCTTGGACTTTTTGTTACCAGAAAAATGTATCACCATGTAAACCACGACAAAAGATATTGTCTTACAACATTTCATAGACCTTAAATCTTTAAACAGGAATGATGGCTGACCCTTATTAAAAAACAAGTAGGAAAATCTTATTGAATACAAGGGCCCACCTACACATGGTACAGGTTTTGATAGGGTTTTTTTTTAGGTGTCTAACAGTAATCTACTTGATTTTCCTTGGGTAAAAAACATATGGCCATAAGAGTAAAATGTCATGCCTGTTAAAATATTTTGTTAACTACTTTCCAGCACAAATTGAGCTTTGTGAAAAATGTTTTTGCCTCGCTTAAGTCAAGACTTTTCAAATCAGCCGAAAAGTAATGCAGTAAAGTCAACTGACCTGCAAGCATGGCTGACTTATGCAGATTATCTTCAATACATGCCATACCAGCAACTAGGCCCCTAGGTATACATGCAGAGAGAGAAGAGGAGAGAGAGTCTGGAGAGTGTTACGACCCATGATTACAGGGGAATATCACCAGCACTGATTAAACATCACAGGGAATTTAGCAGACTGGCATGTGATGTGAGAAAGTCTGTGTCGATATTCCCCCCTTGGGTTCAAGTTAGTACGGAATGAGAGTAGTCTCCGTGCTCTTGCAGATGTATATATGGAAGATGCTAATCTATATGGATTCCAAAATATCAGTTTCAATTGGGTTTAAAGTGATGTACTTACTGAGAAGTGAGAACTTATTAAGGAGAGAAGTCACATAGTGTTATGGACTGCTAAAAACATGTGACTTTTAACCCTACTTCAGTCTGACCATTCAATATCATCCACTATGGTTTTGAAGGATAGATAAACTATGCAAGCCTGCAATATGATCACATGATGAATGCATAGATCTACACATAGTACACAATCAACCCTCCTACTGTCTGACCATTCAATGGTATCCACTGTGGTTTTGAAGGATAGATCACATGGTGAATGCATCTACACATGTACAGTATGTAAGCAGCATAAACTGTGCAGTTGAATGGTTTCAGATGGTTTGTCAACTTGCTGGAAATTATTACCAAATCAATCTTGTTTATAATAAACTGAAGAAGGAAAAAAAATAATAATGCTTCAGGTCATTTAGTTACTTATTTATCTTTGATAAATTTTAACCTTTGTATATGTTTTTACGACAACAACAAATTTATTGTCAAGTCGATTTAAGCAATCATTATAAGCATATATTAATCATACTGAAAAATGATCTGCTCTGCCTGGAGGGCTTTTATCTCAACCTATGAGAAACATAAATGATTATTATAAATTTGTATTTTCTTGTGTTTGGGTTTTGTAACACAATAAATGTTATACATAAATAATTGTCACTGATTTGTTCAAGGCTTCTTATTTTTGGTAAATATGAGGTGAAGCAACTGATGATATTCTCATTTTAACAACACCCATGTATAGCATCACTGTATATTTGGTGAAATGCACTGCAGTTTGAAATTAGTTCCATTTTTGAAAGTACCAAAATTACATCTTTTAGCTGTTGCATGATTGTCTTGATTTTTTACTTTAATTCCGTTTACTGCTGGTGAATAACCTTATATTTTATTAAGATGTACATTTAACTACCGTGTTTATCATACGGAAACTCCTACTCAGTAATCCAACCTCCAGGCTAGAATTACAGCAAATCTCATCTTGCAGACAGGAGCAATTTACTGAGATCACATGGGAAATTATCAAGGTGTGGGCTTTAACTCACTGCTATGTTTATTAAACGAACGGGAATAGGCTGCAGGTTTTGGGGGGTTTTGTTTTTTATTTTTTTTTAAATACTGATTCCTTGGAGGGAGAACTGAAATGCTAGGAGATGTTTAAACTGGCGAAGGTAATCGTGTGTCTCAGATTGAATTTTTAAAGGAAATATTTGGAAACTCTTTTGGTTTGTTTTTTAAAACACATGAAGGATTCCAAGATATTTTGAAATGTCAATCAAGGTAAAAGATGAGAACCCGTCTCTGCCTCATTTGCACTAAGGGAAGTTTTGGATTTTAGTGACACTATCTTTGAAATATTAATTTAGTATAGGGAAAGCTGTATCTGAATTCAGTGGGCATCACTTCCATACAGAGACCCTCAAAAAGCTAAAGAAATTGTACTGGAATTCAAAATGTATGTTGGTCTTAATTTGACATATGCCAGAACTTTCTCAAATATTTATTTTTTTAAAGCAGGACTTGATAAAAAAAAAAAACGATTCTGCAATATCGATGGGCTCATCAGATGGACAATGTAAATCTAATACATGGTCATACCACAGCATTCAGTCTAAGCTACATAAGGTAGCAATTTTGCCTTCAAGCAGTCCAAATCCAGACCTGATACTTCACAGAGGCAAGGGCCTCCATGCCCCTGGTCATTGCCTTGGTGCTCCTTTAAGTGTTTCAGTGCAACGTTTCCCTCCTAGAGGTGCCCTTACACAACCCAAGTATCAGACCTGCAAATCTCAATCAGATGTTAGCTGAACTCAGCTTTTATTGAAATAAAAACATCAGCTATGGGAGAGATAACGCATAAATCCAGGGCACATCTGGACAACAAATGAAATTACCCTGGAAAACTCCCAACCTCTGCCAAATTGACTACACACACTGTGTCACACCTTCCTCTAGATGCAGCCCAGCACATGCAGGGACTCGCTCCACCGGAATAATCACGCAGCAATGTGGGACATTAAATCCAGCAAGTCTTGTCAGAATGCAAATCGATACTAGGGTTCAGGCTAAGATGCTCTCAAGATTTCAGCCACAGCGGGAGAGAATCGAAGATACAGCCCCTGTATGGATTGAAGCCTTGGTGGACAAGTACTTAATATGCAGAGTAGATTGAATGTGGTGCTGCTCTCTGTTGTTATAAGCATCATCAAGGTCCGAGGCCAAGCGACAGATCATTTTAAATAAACCCAAGATCTCTTTTCGGTTGATTAAATTACTGCTCTTGTCACGTTATTTTGATTTGTGAAAGAGAAATAAACCTGGAAATTCAGTTACAGGGCTATGAAGCACTAATTTTAGGTTTTACTTGACAAGTGACAACTCATTGGTAACAGTATCAACAAAGGTTGTGTGGATACTTTCATGGTGACAACTGATGATTGCTGATGAATAATCATAATCCAATAAGCATATTCATTTAAAACAATTTGCATATAGTAAACACCATAATCTGCAACCAGACATGCACTATTGTAATTGCAAAAAAGAGGAAATGGTCAAAAACACTTAACTTTGTACAATGTTTTGTCAATTTTCTATAACACTATATTACAGAAACCCCCCCCCCCAAATCAGCTGATCAGCTGAAAAGTTGCATGCCTGAACAACATCAAAATGATTGGAATATTCATCAGTAATCATGAATATTGAACAGTAATTTAGATGAATTTACCTGCAGGACGTGGGTGTCTTTTTCCTCTCTGTCCAATGTGGTGTCTGTCGTTGTGATCATACCTGCAGAAAGTCACAAGGGAAAGAATAAGTCAAAAATTTAATCTCGGTAGTTGCTGGGGCAAATCATCTCAAAACCAAATGTCATTCAATTTATTAATGAAATTAAAGGGGAAAATATTCCAAATAAATGAATCAATTTATCTGATAGTAACAAACCACTGTGTGTCTCTAACATATTAAGTACTTAAGTGTTATTAAAAGTCCACCACTCTAAATCAACACTAATTAACATTGCCTAATGATTATTGTAAGTTGTTGTCATTAATTAGGGAGTTCCATGAAGTCTATACTCGAAGGGGATCACAATAGAAGAATCAATAATGGCAAACATGGGTCCGCAGTCACAAATGCATCACCTCACTTTCCCTCTTCACGGGTCTGAAAGTAGGATCCAAATTTAAGGAGGGAGGTTAAAACGATGGCATCTCCACTTAGGTAACCACTGGAGTTTTAGATTGCAATGAGCTTTTAGGAACAGTATCCTCACTGCTAGAGAAATAGATCAAAAAGCAGGATTTATTTATATCTAAAAAAAAAAATAATTAAACGGTAATTTGTTCAACAGGCAGACATAAACAAGCCTCAATTCAGGTTAAAGTCTAAAATTTCTCAACAGTGGATTTTATGACAATCCAACCATGGAAGAAATCATTGACCCGACTGATTCCGATTTTCAGAGCTGCATTTATAACAAAATTGTGCTTGACAGGAACGATTACCAGTGGAAATGCCATGTAATGTATTGGTTGTGACAGGCTCCCTGCTAGTCTTTGTTTAGCACTTCATATTTAACCAATATTTGCCACTTATGAAATTATTGAATCAGCTGTTTTAGGTCGCTTAAAACAAAAAAGCTTCTCAATTTTAACATTTGAACAGAATTATTACAAAATGTGTTGACAGTTTCTCCGTGCACCAGGACCCAGTTTCAAAGAAATGCTTAAACAAAAGAAGCAAGTTTGCTTACCAGAATAGGGTTACCAGCCAAATACCATATCACATGTATTATCTTTGAGCGGTTTCCTGCTCATTTTTGCTCAGCAGACAATTTATTATGTGTTTTAACAATGCACTCCCGATTGTTAAGCACTGTATACTCAGTACTTTCCTGAGTCCTGTGATAAAAATCCATAGGCATCCTACTCCGGTAGGATTCAAACCCACGACCTTTGCCATTCTAGAGCAGATGTCTTACCAACTAGACCACCGAGATTGCCCTGTGGCTAAGGCAGTTTGAATATTTAGCAGCAGAAAAATGGGAAGCAAACTTTTCTGCTTAAGCAACTCTATGAAATTGGGCATCTGAACAATCATATCATTAAACTCCTTATGAAGACCTTGAAGACATAAATTAACACGTCTCAGACAAAGGTCAACAGTAATCAATAATAAGCTACAGTAAGGTGAGATATCTAACACTTGGTAAGTGTTTATTATGATAAGAAAGATCTATAAACCTAACAACAATAAATACTACACAAGAATGGTCTCTCAGTGATATTACATAATGGTGCTGACTTATCAAAATCTTGTAATCCCTCTCAATGTGTATTAAATCATTATGATTTTTAAGACGGCTGTAAAAATGTCACCTCATTTGCAGTATGGGTGAACTAATAGTTGTTACCAGGCCCTTTCAATAGAAGGACATGATTAATGTTAGAGGAGTACTAGGGTCAAACTGATATGCAAACATGTAATAAGTTAATGATTAATTAACATGATGGGTCACGGAGCGGTGTGTGTGTGTCTTCAGTGAGTCATCGTGCTCTGCTGCGTAATATTCTGGGAAGGGATTGTGGGCTCTTTCCAGCGATTCAACGCCGGCTAATCCATGCTCAATGTCACAACAAGGGGAAATGAATGAAGTTGACCAGCTAAGAAGAACATTTTGTCCGTGTTCTCCTGGGAACATTATTTTGGAAACAGTTTCCTACAATTCTTAAATCACAATCCCAGTGTTTCTCACTTTTACTTCCAATAATGAAATAATAATTTCAATCCAAACAAATAAACCTACATGTAATCTTATAGAACCATCTTGTTTTATTTAAAATTCAAGGAACCATCTAGACCTGACAGAGATGGTATTCATCTATTCTTTAGAAGGAAAATAATAATTACAATTAGTTGATTTTTATTATTATTTTTTAAATACCATGTAGGCCAACTTCACAACAAATGAATATAATTCTTTAAAAAAAGCAAGCAAAACTATTTCAAAGTGCTGGTTTCTGGTGAAATTATGTTGAATTTTACCCTTTTGATTTCACTAAACTGCAGCAAAGTACAAAGACATCCCAAGAAGCAGGTTATGACGCTAATGTATGACTAATAGCTAACAACACACATGCTGCATATTCCATGGCTAATATTCCACTAATGCGTGTGAGTGTGTGTGTGTGAATAATTCCAAGGTACATTTTCTATCTACAGCGAGATTCATAAAAAAAAAAATTTTGGTCAAATCCTTTCTGATTGTATCCACAATACTAAAAAAAATAAAGAGTGCAAAAATATTTATGTTTGAGAAGGTTGACAAATTTAAAATAGCCATTTGTTTAAATATACAGTGAGAACGAAAAACCTCTGCTAAATATATTTGTCAGTTCACCTCCACAATATTCACGTTGAGGCCCATTCCAAACCCAGTACAAGCCTGAAGCAACTGCTTACACTGTCAAGCCTAACATCATCATGTTCTATGTTTAGTACCTCTTCACCAGACATAAAAGAACATGGACAGGTGTGTTGGGACTCCCATTAATTATCCTTGACAGACGACTAGAGGGTGGGCGCTGGGTCGGTTTCACTGCCGAGCCACAAAATGATGAACTTGGAAGCTCGGATTTCACTGTCAGTACGTCTGGCATTGAAAGAGATCCTTACAGTGAGGTACACGATGTTTTTTTTTTTATATCATCATTTTCAGACTCGCATGGAGTTTACTTTATTTATCATGTTTAGTTGAGCAAGAAGAATTACAATTATTTTCTTTTCACTAAACCCTATAACTCACAAATTTTGCTTTATTATTAAAATGACAATATGTGAATTTATAAAATTTAAACAGCCTTTAGAAAAATGCAAAGAAATTGAATGAACTATCAGGAAGTAGTATACAAATGTTTAATCTCTATTTTAAAAAGGATAGGATGGTCCACATAAATAATTTAAAATTTATCAACTCAAGATTTATATGAATAAAAGTATTAAAAATATATCAACACACAACATAAAGGGTGAAAGATTCGTTTCAACTCTTTGTTTCAATTTTCACTCAAAGATGACAACCCAGAGTCAACTTGAAATTCTGACCAACATTTTCCACTCATTCTCTGGAGGAAGCCCAAGTAGGACACAACATCCCAACTCAATCCATCAAGACATGATTAACATGTGTTTCCAGTTCAAACAAAACCCAACTGTCAAATTTGGTCTTCCATCATCGTGCATACCTTTGGAGCTACATGTACTACTATGATCAATATATGCTATTGACAAATGAGATAATTTATGCTAATCATCTACATGTAAACCTGTTTTTTCAAGACAAAGTATCAATTTGGTTAACCAAATATATCAAGATATGACATTTAATCTACAAACTTGGTGTAAATGGTGCTGCTACAGGCTTCACTGAGAAATACCTTTGTCTTTTTTTACTGTGGGAATTGAAGGAATGATCTTCAAAAGAATTTGATGAATTGATGCAATAATTGCATCGAGGATACAGAACATCCTCCTGGTTTACCCTGGTCACACATCGGTGTATAAAGGTTAAACCAGGATGAGAAATCAAATCGTGTCTGAAATTGTTCTATTTCTCTTATCTGTATAATAACGGGATCAAACAAGTCATTACACTGCTTTCGTGTATAAACACAATCAAACATGACTGTGATACACAGTTTCCACAACAAGTTGCTCACGTATTTCAGTGAAATGTTCATTTGTTGTAGAATCCTTCTTTAAGACCACAGTGTTTGAATGACAGGCACTGAACTTGCCTCCTCAAAGGGCACTCACTAGGTTCACACATCAGAAAAGGAACTCTCCTCTGTGAAGAATATGTAAATTTGGTATTTGATGTTTTATTTACAAAAGGCGCCACAGCAAACTAAGCAAAAGCAAGTGGCACCTCAGGCAATCTGTTCCCTTGGTTAATTTGTCGAGGCCTGCTCTCCCACTTTTCAAAAAAGAAAAAGAAAACAAAATTGTTGAAAGGTTTGCGCCGATTTTACTCTGTAGGTCTTGCAGAGCTACAAGTACCAACCTGTACCACTGAATTTCTGTGGAATGTCGAACAATTCCAATTTACCAATCTAATATACCGTCAGATTATTACAAATCCAACGAGCACACAATGTCATTAAACAGAAACCTACGACACTCTACACAAACATAACAAAATAATGACAAACTAAAACACTATCATCACACACCTTCAGGTGAACCCAACACAGACACCTCAGCTGCTCAGAGCTGGGGCCCAGGACCTCAGAAAAACAAACCTGTTTGATTTATAGTGCGGGAGGGAGCAACACTTAGGGTATTATAATGACACAAACAAAATGCTGGGACCTTGAACTTGGGAGTAATAATACCTTAACCAAGGTACGGATTGGTTCAAAACAATCGCAGATGTGTGAAGTATTATAGATTGATATTATTAACAGGTCATTTGCAGTGCAGACCATTGTCCATGGGTCGGTTTGCTCATAGGTTCTATATGAATGTTTCATACAGAATTTGATTTGCAGTGTATTGCACTTAAAACTTGCAAAAATATTTTGATATTTTTTTTCTTTTCAGGGGGGCAAATGATATGAATCAAAAGCATTGTGTTCCATACAAGGTACGATTAATTAACAGCATTTGGGCATTTTACGTCAATCCTTAATTTGACCTGCACCAGCGAGACCAGAATAATAATAAGTTGCAAAAAAAGGTTTTCACAACTGTGGCTTTTACTTCCACGATTGTAGTTTTGCATGACCATTCTAGAATTTGTGAATCTGAATCTCCAGAAGTGTCTGCATTATCAGGCTATGGGTGTCATTCCTTATCAAATTAAAAAAAAAGTAAACTGTACTCTCTTTTTATACGAGTATGTCACAAATGAAAACATGTTTTCTTTCAAACGAAGGTACATCTCACTTGAGTAGGACATCAGGTCTAATTCAAATTGACGTTAGGTCAAACAGCTCGCTGTCTGCTGCTCAGGGAGGGGGACACCCCCCTCCTAATTAACATGACCACAACAAAATCTCCACCAGGAATTTGACAATTTCCAAGAAGCAGACTCACCACCCTAATCAAGAAAGTCAAGGAGGAGACTGGGGACCACTGAATGGCCTCATGCTGTCATGTCATTGGTACCAGACCGCTGACCTTACAGACCAGCTGGGCTGAGGACAACATTGATGTCTCAGAGACCAGGACTTTCCAGGGACAAAGACCACAGGACTACCAACTGGGTTTTAAGACAAATAATGACTCATGACTTGCCAAGGATTACAACCAAAATTGTAGGTTGTCATAATATTTGGGTTTCATTTGAAATACAGTGATGTTCCAAGATGTTTAAAAAAGGCTTTTATAATTAAAAAAAGGTCTGTATTCATAGCAAAGACAAAAAAACAAAAAAACAAAAACAAGAACAGTTTTGAGTAAGGTTTTTTTTCTCACTAGAAAAATTCAAGCTATTCTCCAAATGACTGATGCATGATCACTTTTGTGATGCTGACAGTAAATTACTTCCATTCCATTTAACCGCCCCTCAATTTCCTTCCTCATTTATTTCCAATGAATTAAGGATTGAACGTTACCATGACAATGGCTATATCAACAAGTTTGTGCTTACATGCACATATTCACAATTTTCAAATTTCTCCACTTCAAGTCCTGAACACAACCTCATTCCTGTTTTCTTGCAAAATTGTTTATAATCCAAAAAAATGTGCTAAGCAAAAAACAGCATAATACCAGTCTCACTACCATGCACCTAACAACGTTTAAAACTGGTTACTTATAATTTAGGAGCCCGACTGAAGGCCTAAATTTTGTATTTTTGTATTTTTTTTGTGTGTGTTCAATTTTTTTTATTTTTTTAAATTAAATTTCTGCCCTTAATCTCCTTCCCTATCCTTATCACTATTGATATCATTTGAATATTGAACAAGTTTTACACCAATTTCACTAAATGCATTTAAAGCATACCTCTTAAAATTCCCATTTGATTGGAAATAAAAACACTACCATATCTTTACAGGGTGAGCGCCCCCAGCATAAGGGTCTGTGTTTTATCCAGACAATGCTCAAACTCTGTGGATAGACTGCTAGGAGTCTTAGCAATTTGTAATTCACAAGTTGCTTGGCTAGAAACCAGAACCCTGTCCATAACCACAGACAAGACCACTGGAGGTTCACCAAGGGACCCACTAGATGCCAATAATAATACTCTCAGGTACTTTGGTGGTTCTTCCACCTGTTGTTTGGAAATGCCTCCTTTGGTCTCTAAACATGTACGCTTGTAATTTTTATTCAGGCATGCAATGAAAAAAACATATCCAATGAGAATAAAGTAGTCTCACGTGGAAGTCTAACTTTGGCAACATGTGAGAAAGTCACTATCTTTAATCATTTTAACTGCTTTTTCTTAATATTGTGAAGTTGTTATTTCAATCAGCCACTGGCAGCTGCCAAACATGTTTGGATCTATAACTTTCAAAGTACAAAGTTATGATTTTTGTTCTGCCTTGTTTAGTGTAACTATTTTGTTTTCAACTGTGCTCATAGAAATAAACCAGAGATCGGGGACTTCACCACCATTGCTGTCATCTATGGAGCACAACATAGCGTACCCTCAGCTGTTCCGAAACGTATTCGGTTACCATCACTATGAATGCCTATAATAACAAAAACGTGTGGAATGGCATGACCACATGCACTGCGATAGCACCACGCACTTTCATGATTGCGCTGGACATGGGCACGTAGAAGATACGGATCACGCATAGAAAACATGCCATATCTTTCAGGCGCGCTTATTTTGATGCGCTGTCTACCATTCCATTTCAGAAAGTGTTGGGTTTTCCCGAGGGTACACTATTTGAGATGCCATAAGGAATGATGCAGTTACACAGGGTGGTACAGCTACAGGAAGTCCCCATTCTCTGGTTTATTTCCATGACTGTACTAGATACTTTCTCATTTAACTCAACACATACTCTTTTCAGTCGAGCCAAAAAGACCATGCCTGGAGTAACGCTGTCCTTTAATTGAATATCTAAGCTTTAATCAACAGGCGCAGGAGCCTAACTCTGAAATCAATAATGCAATCAATGTTGCGTTATATCATCCTTACAAACGTCTGCATCACCTCGAGTAAATAAGTGCATGCTCAAGAGGTTTGACAAACAACTACAATCTACTGAGAATGCGCAATATAATGTATTTACGGGACACCATCTACTCCCCACAAAACCAGTTTTAAAGTGTTTTTTTTTACTTTTTTATATAAATAGCCATAACAGCAGTCTGAAATCAGATAAAGCTTTCCAATAATATTAAGTATTTGAACTACAAATGTCACTCAAAAACAGAAGCTTGCAAAAGTCACATACTCTTTTTCTATTTTCATGTGTTACACTTTGACTTTGTACTAGGTAGTTATCTGCTCAAACTGTTCCTTAACTTATCTTTCGCTTCATGTGAGTGGGTCACATTTTTTATTTGCACGCGATGTTATGTTTTCATTTTCAACGTAACCCAAGAGGTCAACACACTGAATCTAGTTAACAAACATCGTGACTATCAGTGCCTCTGCAGTGTTAGAAATTTCACCCCCCAAAAAAAAATGTGGGCAGGAAGAGTTTCTTTTAAAAATGGGCAGCTTTCTACAATTTTCACATACTGAGGGAAAAACATCACTAATCCCAAACAAATTCTTTAACACCTCAGTAGCTTTACCAACAAAGAAAACCCTACCAGACATTGATTAAACACAGCTCCTTTCACACCTTAGTGGTCACAGTGAGAAAAACATTAAAAGCCAGAACCCTGATCTCCAATAAGTCAGGCCTCCTATCAATTATTTAAGGAGCAAAGCCCAGAGTCTTGCCTTGCCTCTTATGTTTAGTTACATAATCTCAGGTTTGCTACCCTTGACCAGTGAAATCTTGAATTGAGGAACCAACAAGAGTTGACATGACTATATTGATCAGAGGACTCAATTTCATGCCACTGTTTACCACATAATTCTGTGCTTATGGTGTCCAGTAAAAGCGTGTGAATCTATGGACTGTAAGCACAAAATTCTGAGGTAAGCAGAGCCATGAAATTCCAGATCCCACTCTTGGTGCCCAATTTCATAAATCTGCTTCCAGGAAACAGGAAACATTGCATTTACCCAAAAGCCGTGTAAAGTGGTTGTCTTTTGATTGGTTCCCAGCAAGAATTTCCTAAGTCACCGTACATTTTTTTCAGGCAACTTGGCGGCAACAAACTGCACTGTATGCAAACAGGAAACTTTGGCAGCACAAGAAACAATCTTCTAGCTGTAACTCACTATCCCCAAAATAACGAGAAAACTAAAATGTGAATGAGTTTTCTTTTTGGAGATTTGCCTTGTTTTACTGTCCTTTACAAGAACAAAACATCAGGCCTGTCTCAATAATGTTTGGGCTTTCTTAACTTTTTGTAGCTACATGTATTTGGGAAAGCAAAGTAGGTTTTCAGAGCAGACTAATTAACGGCTGGTTTGGAGACTATATGATCTACTTCTCAGGTTTGCAAACCTACATGTACATCAGTATAGAAGACCTTTGGTGTGAATCAAAAATGGGTTACACAAGGTCTGTATTATTAAGGCAACCAAAGTCAATGTCTTCCAATGTACTTCCTGAATTGCAGATTGCTTCCTCATAATCAAAACAACCATTCAGAACATTTCCTGAACACCACGCATTATCAAACTTCAAAATCTGAAAAAGTAGGGATGGGGAAATCGTTCAAATCTACATGAAACAATTACTTTATGGGCTTCCTTGACAACTTGTTGTACATATTATTATTACTAGTAATAACAATTGTTTGAAACAATTGATAAAATCAAATAATCTTGTTAAGTTGAAAATAATTGACACAATGAATGTGAACAAATCCTCTATATCCACCTATATGATCCTCCATGGTGAACTTCTTTCTACAGTGCCGGTAAACACATTGCATTCTTCCAATCTTCACTACGATGAACCTTTCTCAGGACAACAAACCTCACCTCACTGAACAAAGGTGGTCCCAAGAGACCTCTTAAAAACCTCTTGTGATTTTCTTGATGAATTGTGCAAATACTAAAGGGAGGTAAATAGGCAATGCATCCACTGCTGAGAATGCTGAAGAGTAAGATGTTTTCCTGCTTCCGTTCAAATAAAAATAATAAGATGTCGCTTACAAAAGCCCTGAAATGTTCTGAAGTAAAACTGGAACATTGTTTTTATAAGACTTGTATTTTGACCCAAGAAGAGTCTTTCCAAATAAGGTTTAACTATTAAAGATAAGTGCATTATCAAATGTGAATGAGCGCTTCAAATTTTCAGACTTTTTTGTTTGTTTTCCTCTCATGAATAATGCATAATAATGTGGCCTTAATGTGCCTATCCCATTCTATTCATGCATGCAGCAAGCTCACTGATTACAAGGCCAATCATGGGGTTCATTTGCTCCAAGAGACTTGTCTCATTACAGACAGTATAGATCTTGAGTAGATCAAGTACTGTAGGTAGGTGTTGCTATTATAACGCAAATTAATGTACCATGATCAACACAAAAACATCCAACCCCGGTCAGCAAACTGGACAAATTAATTAAAGGAACTGTGCTTAAATATCACATCTTCTATTACTACTTCTTACGGCTAGCTAGCAAAGTTCAGGTTGAGGTGCTTCAGCCAGGGTCTCAGCCTCTGGTGTTAAATTAAGAAGCTCCTCAAAGCTGCCCCCAAACCTTTGCAGGATGACAGTGTTGTATGATGTGATTCATTCGCCACTATCCACTGTATTACATCCTTACTTTCTTATGAAAGTGATAACACACAGTTCCTTTAAGAAATCTAACACTCAATAACAACCTGCTAAACCCCTCTACCATGCTCACACTAAGACACAAATACCTAGCGGGGAAAAAGCAAACATGAGCTGCGAAAAAAACAGTGGACCCCCTCATGACCAATGAGAGGTGTCCCAGGACAAAGCTAACAAAGGCCGCCTCGCACAAAAGCCCCCTTTCTAGCAGGTAGCCTCTGAACAACAGCAAGCCAATCGCAAATTTACACAGAGACAAAAGTGTAGCTTGGGCGATAACCAATAACCCCTTTCAGGGGTCGTGGGGAAGATTTGACAAAACTGTTGACAGTTTTCCTTTGTGAGGAATGGCGATAATGAAGTAGATAAACAAATACAACAGCAATGGCTCAATATAAATGTAGGAAAATTTGAAAGGGGAGAAAGAAAGAAAAGTGTCAAAAAAGAGAAAGTTTGTTTAACTAATGTTTGAGTTGAATAAATCGATACAAACCTTGAATTGAATTATGAACTATTCCATCATTTGAAATTGAAAGGTTTTTTGTTGTTGGTGCCGCTATTGGAATTTGAGTTACAGTGAAATTCCAATCCAGAAAAATCCACATAATCCCCCTTGACCCATACCCTTGAGGCATTTTTATTATTCATGTCAAAAGGGACCTTCATGAACCCAACATCATCATGAAGTGTCAATAACAATAAAACAGATTTCTGAGGCAGTACTGGTGCATCATTCCAATCTGAAGGTAGTCACTACTCTAGATCTGATGGAAATGTTTTCAGAATGAACAAAGCACATTGTGTAACTATCATCAGAAACCGCCGTCAGAAAGTACGCAATTTGGTCATTATTTGATTTTTAACTGCCATTCTGAAACTTTGTCAATGCCTTTGAAAGCAATCTACCGGTTTTTGACCCTATAACCAGTAATAAGACCAGAGTACTGATCACAAATAGGAAATACTCTGTCCAGAGTCTATGCCCCTTGTATCAGATCTGTGATTACTTCATTCAGAGGGGCTGTTCAAGTAGTCCAGGGTGTAGAATTTCATATGTACTAAGGTTTGTCCATTAAATCATGTAATAGTAAGAGTGAAGCCCATGCAATATACCTTAATGCAAAAACAACTAATATTCCTTTGGGTTAACTCAGAGACCTACATATTGTGTATGGATGAACAAATGAACAATTGGTGCATGCTAGAACCTGCTAATGCTCATGGGTATGATTCTACCTTTCTCTGCGTGATCATATTAAGGTGAAAAATTGTGAAAGGGGGGGGGGCTGCGTAGTTGTGTCCTCTTGGTCTGAAGATGAAGCTCCTTGAATAGACTGTGCAAATCTAGCTGGTATTTGAACCTCCAGGACCCAGTTGGTCCCAATCATATTGAGTTTTATGTGTGCGAGATTCTGTTTCTTCAAATACTTTACATGTAGTCTAACAAAGTTTATGGCTATAAACATTATATTATACTGTTGGGAAAGTAAAATTTAGTGATGAAATATATGAAGGTAAAATAAATTTAACAAATCAACAAGGAAAACACCAGAATAAGACTTGACCTCAGTTTCTTCCAGTTACTTGTGAACAATTAAGAATTTTGCCCAACTGACGTTCATGTTATCATTAAGCCTATGTTATGGTTGCACAAATTCTTGCAAGACCAGCAAAGGCTATTACAAGTTGTTATATTTGAGAGGTTTACAAACTCTCTACAATCACCACAAATAGAAACCTAGAGGTTTGATCATAACAAGGGCTATGTCTCCATCAATGTCAAAGACAAACTAAAGGTGAAAAGAGTAGGGAGATCAACCAAAAATCCAGCATTTACAAGTAGGCCTACGTCCATCCTGTTCACGCTACGATGAAGACTTTGCTTCCAAAGGGGAATTTCATGGTTACTTTATAACAGGGGAAACAAATTGGATAACTGATTCTCTAGTTGTTAACACTGCTTTCGCTCTTTTCTGAAATTGATTGCTACATCTAATGGATCATTAAAAAATACTTATTTTACAAATTTTATTAAAAGTTATAAAGTTGTTGCTCATAAAAATGGACATAAATTGCTACTGTGGATAAAATACAAATAGTTGATATTCTAACTCCATGCTGAACTTTTATCCGACAGACAATCGGAGAAAGTGTCTTGCCACTAGCACTATTTGTTTGGGTCTTTTTTTTCTCTCTTTTCTGAAGTGGAATGCCTTATGTGAAATTTTAAAAGCTGTTTTCATGGATCTAATATCAATAAAAGCTTATCATGCGAACAGCACAGTTTATGGAGTTGTATGATATGACAATACAATTAGAAAACTGCAAAGTGCTTTTAAAATGTGGGGGTGTGTTTTGATTATATTCAAACATCCTTCAATATAAAACATTTGTAAAATAAAGTTCATAAAGTCAACTAAGCCTTCCAGCTGAAAATGTTTGAACCTGTGTACTTTAAAAAAGTTTTGGCTTTACATTCTAAATAAATAACATCAACGGCGCCATGTGGTTATTGTCCGGGAGTGTGGGATTCTAACTGAATGATTGATGACTTCAAATGTAAAGTTTGTAGTACACCAATAAGATTGAATTAAGCTATGGTCTAAGATTTAATATCACCGAAAAAAAGAAGAAAAAAATGATGACACAATTTGTGTGTTTACACATTTATTACACATTTAAATTAAAGTCTGCACTCATTCCTTATTCCATTGAAAAGCTATGGACCAGAACAGGCAAGATCCGCTCCTAATCCTCTGAAAATAATGACTGCAGTCGACAAAAATTCAAGTTTGTCTGGCTCTTTGTTCTGGTTATGAAAAGGTTTACGTTGAAGGACCAAACTGTGACACATTATGACAGCCCTTCAGTAATAAATCATACATGAAAAGAAAAGTATCAGGAAACTGTATTCAAAGATTGGGACTTTTTTCTACGAGTAAATCCTGGTGGGAACACTATTTGAAAGTCATCTGGTTCCTCAACCGACATAAAGGCCTGATGCATCTAACCGCACCACAAATTGCAACTCCATGGTTACACAAATCACAGATCCATGCACAAATACAGTCATTTCTCAACTCTAAATTCACCCTCAATAGGTATAAATGGAGCAATTGTCAACTTGTGAGAGGTAGTACTGTGGCATTTTTGTCAGACTTACTCATAAAACACAAACAAGTCATCAATGACATCAGGCTTATCGAGGAATCAAATACTGTTAAAATCGAAAAATCAAAAATATCTCCAGCAAATACCTTTTAAAATTACACACAAAGGTACAGGGTTAACTATCACTCAGTTTACCCCCTCACCTTCATCTCACTCCAAAATACTTTAAGATTTTGTTTGTATGAAAAATAAAGGACAATTTCTGGCAGTGATGGGTAGGCTTAAAAGTTACTGGAATACAAAAACTTAAAGCCTTCTCAATTTATGTGACAAAGTGTTGTGTTACTGGGTTTTTCCCCCTTCTTTTTTTCTGTGTGGGGGGAGGGGTGAACTTAGATGTTACAACAATTCAATTTGTTTAATTTGTAGGAAAGTTTTTGTTAAAAAGTAGGTTTTTACTTGTTGAGTGGAGAACATCTTTTTTTACGTAGATGTGGTTTGATGGATCGTGATTAATCTCGTAGAGTCTGAACTGACCAGGGTATACCCACACAAAGATCCACAGTGATTTCTGGGAATTGCTAGTAAGCTGGGATTATAACTGCGCAGTTCTGAAATAAAGAAAGGATAATTTGTCCAGCTTCATTATGACCGCAAATCGACAGATGATTTGTAGAGAAACCTTGAGGAGAACAGCTGCTGATATTCATATCCAAATCCACAGTGAAACACGAGGCTGTTTTGGGCTAGACGATCAGATCCAGCAAGACTCAAGACTGGACAAACACTGGTGTACTCATAGAATTAACTGAAACCGCAAACGGCTGGATTAGTGTGATCCCTAACAAATGATGATAGCTGATCAGCTCTAAATTCTGTTCTCTTATTAGTCTGTGAAATGGATGAACTCCCAAACAAGGATCTGTAGGGTGAGTTGTTGTTGGAAGTGTACGGGCGCTTCTGGTAACAAAGGATAGATTAAGGTAAACGAGCAAGCTTGTAACAAGTCACAGCCACAAACATGAATCATCAGACAGGAAGAAAATTGTGGAGGAAGATTTTCAACAACAAGGGAGGCAATTTACCCAGAGCTTATCAAATAACATCACATTTGTCTGTCTCTGCTAAAATAAAGATTTAAATTAGTTGATTTAAACATTTGCATTTATCACAAGAAACTATCTTAGCAATAAAATGGCAGCTTGGTATCTGATAATGACCTAAATGTACTTACAAAGCCTTGGACCCATCCCAAAACAAATTAAAACACTCTCTAAAAAACGCTCCCTGTTTTACTTTTATATCTTTATTCATTTATTTATTTATTACTATTATTTTTGTTAATGCACTAGTGATACCAGTAAGTCACAGCTTGTCTCATTGTCTCACGGATCGGAAATGATGTAGTCCTCAGGTATTTCAATTGTACATCAAAATTTTCCTTACACAGGGCTAACCAAAGTCAAACTTCTCAGTCATGGTTTGTACTGCCCCCCAAAAAAGGCAATTTTGTTGTTGAAGTCTGTACAACTAAAAAAAAAACACTAATCTGGATTAAAACGGTTTAAAGACCATGTATCATCAAGACTCATAATCCTTTGAATAAGCCAGGATTTGTAGGATCCTATAGTCAGCTCCATCTGACACCATTGATCAGCCTTCCATTGGAGCATCCTTGATAATCTCTGAGAATAAACCCACTTCCTTTCTATGCAAAATCTTGGATCTTCTCTTCGTGTTGAGTCTCAACTCACAGAAAGAAGGAACACCAGCACCTCAAGGTATGGCTCTGTCCATCATCTGCCGATGGTCAAACGCAAAGACAGCCAGTACTAAAGACAGAGCACAAGACTGCTTTAAACATTTCTGCTCAGCAAAAAATCAGCAGGACACCAGTCACAGATGGTACATATGATAATATGGTATTTTGGCTGGTAACCTATATCTTGTATGCATAATTTTGTTGAGCTTTGCTGTTTTCTGTGCTTAAGCAGCTCTATGAAAATGGGCTCTGGTCATGTGAAGCAGAAGAGAGTTTGAACAGGTTTTTTTATTTATTTATTTATTATTTATTTGTTCTGATAAAAGAGTTTACAGTTTACAGTTTATCTTTACTCTAATGTCCCTAACCCTAAAACAAAATCCATCCCCAGGTTATTTCTGATTTTGTATTGGATAGATTTAAAGAACAAAATAATTGTGCTTACCACTCTCTTAAAATTTTTGATTGAAATTTAGTCTATTCGATTGAAACTAGGGACAAACTGCAAAAGATTTGTCAAAAGAGCAGACAAAGGTTACCTGTCAAAACACTAAGTCATATGTACCGATACCGTTTGCAATTGGTGTCCTGCTTAGTTTTTTGCTTAGCAGGAAATTGTTAAGCTCTATTGTCTGTTTAGGCAGCTATGTAAATTGGGGTCCTGGTGTGCATTTACAAACCCTGGATAACAAGTTCTTTGCCAACAAAATTATCCCTCCCCCTACGAAGGAGGAAATCGGTTTAATGCATATTTCCAAAGCAGCTCAATGAAGTTGGGACCTGGTGTGCATTTACTCTTTAAAGAATCCTTGATAATATGGTCTTTCCACTGCCAACAAAATTACCCCCTCCTGCCAAGGAGGAATCAGTTTAATACATTTCCACCTTGATGGATTATGATAATTTAGAGTTTTCACTTCAGGAACTCTAGAGATCAGCACCCGGAGTTTCCTCAATTGTTGATGTTTTTAAACACACCTGCAAAAAGTGTGTCACAAAAGAATGCCGAGTGAGTGCCACAGAGGCAGACTGCCACAAACAAAAACTACACTTTTGGTTGAAATTTGGACCTCCGACCGAAAAACACAACAACTGCTTTGAAACTAAGTCAATAAGACCAACACAAAAAGTTCCCCAGCGCAAACAGTACATTCCACACCTAAGGAGCTGTGCGTACAATGTCCATACAACGCAGGATTTGTTCTGAACCTTTCAAATGATGAGGATTTTCCCACCAGGGGCCATCGACCACAGCGATACAAAAAAAATGAACTAAAAAAGGAAGAAAAATGGGGTGGAAATGTGAATAGTTTTCAGTGTTTACCAAGGGTATGGAAACCTCCAGGGAGCTTGCAGTTGAGATTTTGCTTTTGATTATTAAGTACAGAATGTTAATGCTGCTGGGTTGGCCATTCGTGGGTCTTCAGCAGCAGTACTTCAGCTGTGCTTCTAATTGAATTGGATAATTATTTTACATAAATTCAAATTAAGAGTTTTACAAAAGAGGAATGCTTGTTTCCATTCTCCTTGATACAACTTTAGAGAGAGGGATGTATTTATGCACCTGTGCTCACAAATTTGTTTGTACTCAACTAATTTGTTTTCAACCTCTACTAAAATGGTTTACTGACATCACGGTTCCTCATAAAGATAAATCCAAGTGAAAGTCAAGTTCTGGATAGTCCAGTACAAATCAACATCTCCCCTGACCCTTGCGTGACTCTGCCAATATCAGGTCAGTTTTTCATCACTCAGATCTTGAAATGTCTAAGACGATTTTCCCACGCAGTCGTCATATAAACACAACCTCAGACCAGGCAGTGTCACTGGTACCAACAAGGAGGTAGAGTCCAGGTCCACTGTAAGGGATCTACATAAGAGCCCATGAATGTCAAGAACTTGAAGACTGCAGTGGTATGAGGAGTTGTAAACAGTCTACACTTAAAGGAATGGTACAACATTGGTTTTTGGATGAATCCGTTCTTGTAAACCCATAAAGTTTGCATGGCAGATACATGTACATGTATCTAAAAACATCCAATGAATATTCACTGAAATAGCAGATTATGGTAACATTGTTTTGTTTTTAACCATGAATCCTTTTCCTGCCTTGTAAGGTCACGGAAACAAGATCACATTTGAACACAACTTTCTCAACAATGACCTCATTTCTGAAAGGAAAACCTCTTGACAAATATTGAGAACTACAATTTCATACCAAACTAAGTGTCAAGACTGAGAATCATCAGATTAATTTGTCTGATAATAATAATAATGATAATGCACTGATTTCTGTCAAGAGACACTCATGGTGCAGTGCCACAATAAGTACAAAACAAGAGGGTAATGAGGTAGAAAAACAAAGGATCAGAGGCAAGTATTTACATGTAGCAATCAATAAATAAGATCTGAAGGACGTTTTGAACGAAGCCAGTGATGGAAAAAGTTGAATATATTATTGCCAAACGTAACTGTGACTCTAAGGAGGGCATAAAGTCCTGGATATCCGACTGTACAATACCATGTAAACATATCGTACACCACAAGGCAACAGATGTCTGGCATGCATTCCCACCGCTTGTCAAATCCATGGGACGACGACGTGACTATATTATACACCTGATTTCATTAGCCTAGATTTAGCCTGACATTCATGTACAGCAAGTGAATGTTTGTATGTACAGTACACTGTATACCAGTCACAGTGATGATAACAGACAGTGTAAGTTAAAGACATGCACTCTGTATTCAGTGTCAGGGAACGGGTTCTTCCAGCAATTTTGAACAGCAAAATAGTTAGACCACAGCGCTATGGTAAGACTGAACATGTTTTGTGCACACTGAATGCTAATATTGAGTAGCAAGTGATGATTTCTCAGTAGCAAATGATACATTTTGTTGTAGCATTTTGAGATGAGTACAAGGGAAATTGTTCACAGAGTGTTTAACTCTTGGAATAGAGAAAATTGGCAATCTTATCACCAAACACCCCCCCCCAAAAAAAAAAAAAAAAAAATGACTGAAAAAAACTGATGTTTAAGTTAACAGTAGTGCAAAAAAAGTAACAAAGTTTGCTACATTTTGCCTAGCCCTGATCCCTTAATTGGATCTAGTATTTCAGGAATCGATTTTTCTTAATACAGTTAACAGCAAAATAAAAATACTTTCAAGGAATCATTTTGAATACCACAACATCTCAAACAAAAATCCACAGGACCTTGGAAAATGGATCCGCACGAAGATTTTGTTTCCGGAACCATAAACAAAATCCCGCGCTGAAATCCAGAGATTACGTGTTATTTTATCATCCGGTTGACACAAGCGCCTGTGTTTGTTGAATGGTTACCCACTACCGGTCCCTTGTTAGTTTAGAGAATCAACTCACAGTAAAAAAACGTCTCTGTAGAGCAGGTGAACCATACAAAAAAATTCATGGTGTATGGGTGGGTCTGGGTACTGATTTTTTTCCTGTCTTATGTTTTTCTGAGGGTGTTTGTGGATGTTGACGGACACAGATGAAGAATTACTGTATTTGTTTTTCTAGGGTCGATCTGGCAGGGTAGCAATTACACAACTGTTTCCGCTCCGAGGAGATCAGTTGGTAAGCTCTGAAAACATGCCCAGCAGTTCACCTGTCGGTAGGACCCAGCCAATCCCAACTTCAATCCCCACCATCCACAAATAGAGAAAAGGGATGAACCAATTCCTGTGTATTTTCACACTGCTCCGCCACCGTGAAGAATAAATTGTAGTCTAAATAAAACATGAGTTTCTTGTATTCTTAGGGAAGCTGACCCACCACCACGGGCACTACTTGACAATTACCCCGTTTGATGTGATAATTTTTAAAATAAACTTCAATTTGACAGACCTACATGAGAACAGTGTGAAAAAAAATCCTCTTGGTGTAAAATAAGAGCTCAAATCTTCGTGTGACATCCTATACAAATCATTGTTTCATTCCAATGATGCACAGAAGGGTGCTTGTACTTTTACTGCAAATCTTCAGGAGGTTAAGAATCAATTGCTGTATGAGCAAAGAACAAATTACTTTTTCTTTTGCTTAGACCAAAAAAAGTGGATAATGGATTTGATTTTAAAATAATTGTTTACACTTCTGGTTGTTAATCTGTTGCTCGTAATGGGAACAAAGACCAAAAATTTATTGATATGAATGTACGTCACACACATTATGAACGTGCAGTGTGCATTGTAAGCACTGATTGCTTCGATTGTTCCATCCAGGCAGACAGATGTCACAGAGCCAAGAACATGAGGTGTTCCATTACATGGATCACTTCACATTAAAAATGTCACAAACATATTTTGAACGCACCTGTGTAACTGTTGATTGCAAACTGTGGATTCCCGGCTGTGATTTCGTAAGTCAGGGCCTGGCTGGACGTCTCGTCCGGATCGGTTGCCTCAACGCGAATCACTTCCTCCAATGCCAGTGAGTTCTCCGGGATGTAAGCTTCAAAGATGCCCTTGGTTGCTTGTGGACTGTTGTCATTGACGTCTGCGATGTCAACAAAGACCTCGATGATGGAGTGAAGAGGAACTGCTCCATGGTCCTGAGCGTAGACGGTCAGCCAGAAATATGGGATGCTCTCCCTGTCCAGATGCTCAGATGTGTGAATAGTTCCTGGAGGAATAAAAAATAAAATATGTCAAATACTATTTTAACTTATCTCTAATGAGTGGGACTTTCAACACCAAAATGTAATGCTACACTTCATCATTGGAAGCCAAAGTTTTGAAAACACTGAACAGTTAATTTCTTTCAAATCTGACAAATCCCAGGCCTTTTTCAACTGCATGCTTGAAGTTTGAAAGTAAAACTTATGAAAACACCTGCTTTGTAAACAAATTATTCTGAAAATTAAGTTCAGTAATAATTCTGCAAAACTCTTCCTTCACATTGAATAATATTCCCCTTCGAAAAAAAAAGAAAAAAAGAAAGTTATTTATATTGACTTGGGATTATTGATTGTCCATGCCTGTTTCTTGCCCTTGACTTTTGTCTGTCATAAATTCAATGTTGTGAACAGGTGCCACGACAGGCAGGCAGGATATTAAACTGTATATGACTGATTCTGAGGTAACCAGTAGATCACTATTGCCCTGTCTCGTATATTGACCACATACTGGTTGGGAGACTCAGTGTGAGCTCTGGGACAAATTTCATAATCATGTCAACTTGCTGAGCAATAAAAATATGTACGGATTAGGAGAAACAGGGTACCAGTCAATATGTCATACAGTGTATTGCCGGTTCCCCTCTAATCACATAGAGTGCTAAGCACACAAATTAATCAATGGGGTTTTTCTCCAACATCTATAACTGACATTTCTTCATCATTTTCTGCACAGCTATCTTCAGGACTAGTTGCTTTTGAGGGTCCCTTGGTTTCATTCCCATTTCCCAGAAAGATACATAATAACAATAAGAAAGTCCACTGGATATTTCTCTCTCATCAGCTATTGCATAGCACTGACGCACTCTACACATAGTTTTTTACATATTCATGTTTGTACATCGTTAGGAGTAACATGTGCAGCCAATAAATAAAACTGATAGGTGGAATGAATTGTGATTGACAACTATCATTAATTGGTAATTACTTTTATCCACGAAAATATAATTTCAATTGTCTGCCATTTTTTTGTAAAAATAGGTAAGGTTCGTCAAGACCATCCGGCAAATATTAAAGTCATGTAATAAGTTAAATATAACCAACTTTTAATAAGTTGTTTATTATGAACATCAAGTTTTGATTTGTGGCTACTGACATGTGTCCAGCCTACAAGTTCATTGTCTGGCGACACAACACCACAGGTTATGTCCAACCTCACATTCCAACACTCCCAAATATAGCGGGGGAAGCAGTCAGCCAATTCAGGGATTCGACTGGGGAGTACAACCACTGCAGCCAATGTGTCCAGTCAAACCCTAGTCTATGGTCGCCAGACTAAGACCTCCGATGGTGACACTGTGTAATTAGAATGGGCTGGCTGCCTTTCTTGTGAAACTATACTTAGATTTAATGATTTTTATGATGAGGGTAGATAATGTAACATACCATACTCAATGAATAAAGTTGCTACCAATACCACACGCGTAACAGATGTGCACATTGTGTCTGAAATAATACCAGTATTCCATAGCACATATCATCATCATGGTGTAAGCATATAAGGAGATTCTGAATGTGTTTTTAGACACCCTGTTTAATACTTGGCTACCCTACATTACCTGTTATTGAAATGTAAAAGAATTTCCATCATGCAAACTGGATCTTTCTTTGATTTTAGTTTTCAGAAAATATGTGCGCCCCTAATTTCAGTTCCTTGATAAAACTCGGCGTGCTTCGGTCAAACTTGCAAAATTCTGGGTCCAGAAATGCCCCCCACTTTTTGAAAAATCCTAGGGAGTGTGTACATATAAAACTGCCATAAACTGACACCTACATGCACACAGGTACATGTACATAATGTAGTGTACATTCTAGGTGTAAAGACATTGACGTTATCTAGCCCACCGTAAAATAATTCACAATGTGTGGTTGATCACTGAATGCGTTATGTACACTCCATTCATAAATATATTATTAAAATGTTTCACCACCTGTCCTTAATAATATTGTATCTTTGTTCTGAAACAAAAACACTAACACAGATTTAATTTAGTGCCACTAGAGAGATGCCCGCTGTATTTTTGATAAATTAGCATGCACAGAGATTTGGAGTAATTTGTATTAGATGCACTTGTTCACGTTCATACAGATACATGTAATTGAGTCAGTGTTATTAAATTTCTTTTGGATGCACCTGAGATCTACACAATGTATAATATTTGTTCTGCCTCATTCAATGAAGCTTGTAATTTGGATTTTTCTGGTCAGCAACTTCTTTAAGTGGAAAATTCGGACAGAAAAATTGTGGGTTCGCTGATTATGATAATAATATTTTGATTTCTTAACTATTCATATGTAGATAAAAAATTCAAAACTGAGTTATTAATTACATACAATTCAATGTGAAAACAGCTGAAATGGAAAGTTGACCTAGCTTAGGGCTGCTTCTCAGCCATTATACATGTTTTGGTGTTTTGAATAGTAATAAATTGTTATCTCTCTATACAGAACTATTTCCCGAGGGGAATGAAAAGAAAGAAAAAAACAAGTTCAAGAAAAGGAAATGGTCCAACACACCTTCCTAATTCTGATTAATATTCCCACTGTGCATTAATATTTATCCTTTATCTAAAACATTTTTTTGCCAACAGGAATCCGACTTCAAAACATCCGCCACGGCCAGTAAGCCTCGGAAAGATTACTGAATGGAAACAACTTCCCCAGAGTCCTAAATTTATCAACTTTATCCAGCCACTAAACCCTTGTTTCCAAAATAAATTCCTCCAAATTGGGGCACACTGTAACTCCAGGTTAACATTTCCATGCAGTAGTCAAAACTTTTCCTCTTGAAGCCATAATCCAGCTGTGAGATCAACTGGTTTTATGAAACAAGTGCCGGAATGGAAAACTTCCGGGCTATGGGGGTATCTGATCATTGATCAATTACTTTTGCTGTCAAATCTCACAAAAGGCACGTCTTTGTGTTGCCGCACTTTTAAGAAGAAAAACAACTTCGGAAATGGCCACCGTTTGCGCTGTTCAATCTTTGATATTTTACATATAAAGTTCAAATATGAAGTGAGAATTCTATAAGAAAGTGCTTTTTAATGTCGATCCCGCAGGACAATTAAAAATGTTTCTGATTGTTGAGTTAAATGTACTTTAATACCACTCAATAATGACCCAAAGTGCAAGCTTATCCTGACCCAAGGAACAAATACTTCCAATAATCATGATTTGGCTTCCTGGCCTCAGGGTATGGAAGTAGACTAATTCGGCAGCCCTGGTATGAAATAAGTTGCACTTGCACAGATTCCAAAAGTGCAGCGTTCCCTTCAAGTGGAATTCGGGAGCAGATTGGAGTCCCCAGCCGACCATCAAGTTGCAAAAAAAATGTTTGAGGCAGATTTGCCGGACGATGAGTGTTTTGGTCTAGAAATGTGCGGTGGCAGCAGCAGGTGCAGAATTAAGCATTGGTAGGTATTGAGAGAAAAGAGAGAAATCGGACACGACACAACGACTGAGAATAATCCATGTAAAATGAGGGACAGTCCGCTGTATCAAATAGCAATTTGACAATCTAGATTATTCTGCATAGACTTTTTATCAAAATGCATTATTAAACACAGATCCAGATAAATTCAGGTGTAACTGGAGTTGTTGTTATTGATTTGTTTACTTTGGGATGGATGGATGTAAGTTCTTTGTACCTACAGTCTTGCAAAACAGTTCTCAATAAAACTTGGCCATAGTTTTTAAATTAAAGAATTCCTTCCATCCATAACACTGGAAAGTCTCGCATAAAAAAATGGTTTATTGAAAAGTTTTATGGACAAGTTTTATGTGGAATATAAAGCTAAGTGCATTCAACTCACTCAAGGCTTAAAATAAAATAGTTTCTTCATTTTCATGACTAAATCCTTCACATCAGAATCAGAAATACACCATATCAAAACCATACAGCAGCAGATAAACCTTGGGACACGTGGCAGCAAATCTGTGAACCGTTTTTAAGGACAGGAAGAAATCAGCCCATAAAAAGATTTAAGAGTGAGCGGCAAACACATCAACAACACCTACAGCTTGGCTATATAACCTTCCATCAAAAATACTGGAACAACTTTCGCCCTACAAATTTGACAAGGTTGGCAGAAAAACATGTCACGCAGGCCGTAAAATTGCTAAAAGTACAGTGTCGTAAAACAGCACAGATTCAACTCATTGCTAAAGATAATCTATGCCCAGCTCGAACAGACCTGGCAAAATTATAGATTTGGCGCCTGAAGAACATGATGCATGATGGATTTTTATTTCCGATGAACATGATTCATGTCTCTTCAAAATGTAAATCTTAATGAACTAGTTCTCTGTCCAGACAAGTTAGAAGCACTGTCTACAATCTTAATTGTCTTCTGAAAGATTGATTCTTGATTAATTTCTAGAAATTCTTGGATGAAAAATGCAATCAATCATTAATGATTACCTTCTTTTTTATAAGCAAAACCACATCATTAAAGGAACAACTTTTGGACAAGACTTTATTAGGATAAAGTAATTTACTTCACTTTTGTGTAATCCTGCCACTCTATCTTTTTTCTCTTCTTCTTTTTTAGTTGCTACATCGATGTTTATTTTTGTATAATGTTTTTTGTGTGTTTGGGCCTTGCTCTATGGTATGGGTGTGTGTTTTCTTTTTTTAAATCTATTGTCTTGTACTTTCTTTGTACTACTATTTTTACTATGTTTTTACCCAAGAAATTAATCAAATTTCTCTGGCTGAATTTTTTAATTCCACTTGTTTTTTAAATCTAGATACTTGGTTCTAAACATTCACTTTTGTGGTATCCATTTTAAAGAACTGCTGCTGTAAAACTTAATTGAACCAAGTTCCCTGAGGCAATCATGTGTGATGAATTTAACATGTGACTAGTTTTGTGTTTGGATTTTTTCCTTCAAGTTTTCTGTTTGTTTTTCTCAGCAAAATAAAAACTGAGCACAAATGTTTTCTATTAAGTGGCTTTATCAATTTGGACCATGGTCTGTATGTTTTGTCCTTTCCTCTTGTTTTGCATGTGGCTTTGTTCTGCTATTCAATCTATACCTTCACTAATATAATCCCGAAATAATACAAAATACCCAAGTTCCTAAATACTTTAGAAATTTGAAACAAACAAAAACATGCTTTCAAAAGAGAGAGTCAAAAGACAAGGTTGTGTACCAGTACTAATTCTAACTCAGCCCGTGGACACAGAGAGCAATTTATTGGGATTAAAAACTTACTCCGTGACAATTGAATACATTCATACTAAAAGCCGCTTAGAGGGAAGTTTCTTTTCTGTACTTCCTAGGCCAGGGAGCGGCTTCCATTGATTCATGTGAAGAGACTCTTGTTTACAAAAAAAAAAGCCCCAAGCTCAGATTTATGCACAAAAAATAACATTTTCACAATGAGGTAACTGCCCAAACCTTGAACTGTGCGTGTGAATGAAACACTGGCTAGTTTGGACGTTAGGTTTCCCTCAGTCAGTGTAAGATCTGTCTCGCTGGTATTCATTCAAATAGGAGAGAGTTCAACCGCATGACTGCGATTTCTATGGACAGGAAATCCACTCACGTTTTTAACTTTTTCAAGCGTGAAACAATAATGCAGGAAACTTTTACGTTATTATTTCAATTTGATTAAAAGAATTTTGTTTGGCCTTTCCAGATCTTAATTTAGTTTCCAGTCTTCATTCAGGAGGACTGTGAGAATTTTCGCGCTTGGCTGATAGAGTACAACAGATTTATTTCAATAGGTTTATTTTTTCAACCTTTGGTGGACGCTGGGAAATCCCACTCTGGTTAACGGAAAAATTTCTGGTGTAAATTAACTTTACATCTTAAAAAGGAGGTGTTATATAATGTTTAATAAACTCAACATCTAAAACAAGGGTTGTTACAAATCTTTAAAATATGGGAAATTATAACATAGATGATCGATAAATAAGAACCATATTATATGTGACTTAAAAAGATTGTGTATTTCATAAATAATGCATTTAATTATTTGAAGTAAATGCAAACTTGAAGCGAATATAAAACCCCTGTCAACTTGTGCCCCTATTCTCAGTACCTTAATACTCAAAAGTAGGTTGTGGTTTTGTCCTATTGCACAGAGAACAATAATATTTCTCTCTGCTTGAGTACCGCAAAATTGTTCAAATATTGCCTTAGACTTTATTTCCGCTTTGCTTTTGTTGGACATGTCTCTCAAGCAAGCCCCCTCTCTCAGCCCGCCCAGGCAGAGGCTGATTCAGAGACTGATAATATGGTAATGAGGTGTCAACGTCCAATTAGGGTCAATAACAGCCTGATGTTTCTTGCTTAGGCTAAGCTGATATTGCCAAACTAATGGGTTACCAGCGGACATTGCGATAAGAAATCAAACTGTGGTTGGGGTTGCTCATTCTTTTAGTTAAGTTTTATTGTAAACATTGAAACGCTGAAGTTTTGTGATAAAAATAGTTGTTAGGAATTTAGCCAGCATTAGCACAGAATGATGTGTAATGATCTATACATGTAGTGTCTCACTGTAGAATTGATTGATGATTGTTAAACTAGCGACAATTGCAATTTATAGTCTGCCCTTCTGGGATGGAATAGTGTCCAGAATCAAGCTCAACAACAATGATTTCCATGGCCGACGTTTCAGGAAAAAGGAACTTGTATCCTGGTCAACTGCAAAATTGCTAATTTTAGAATGCAATGCATGATACAAAGAAACATGTACGTCGCACAATGGTCACCTGAAAAAAACGTCAGCCTGTTTAATATACATGTACGTACATGTATATGCAAGCAAGGTGTACTGAATGCATGTAGTAACTCCTTCAGCTTTTTGTCAACCTACAGTTGTTGCTTCATTCTCAGACCTGTAGGCCTACAGTCCAATGCACTCACAACAATGATTCAGACTTTACCAGCAGACAGCCCGGCGCCAACCTGTTCACATCCGGCCACACGAGGGCCGGCCTAAGTACACCTTCTTTTGTTCTCGACTGCTAGCTATGGTGGCTGGTCCAGGCTGAACAACACAATGCTTCAACCCCAGAACAAACAACGGGCGCTGAGTGGGACAATAGCCAAGGCAGGCCTTATAGGGAGGTCACTGATTTAACTTAACTTCCAAGGCGGGTTCCAAATCAGTCTGCCAAAGAAATGTATATAATTCACAGGGAACTGGTCTCGCTTTAAACTAGAACAAACTTAACTGGATGACAATAAACAAAAAAGTTATCCTGGTAGTAAAATCTGAAGTAGTCATTATTCCAAGAATCTGCCGTCTGAGAATTCATCTTTAGTTTGCCCCACTACTTTGATCAACTTCTGCCTACCAGTATGTGATAAAGACAGCCACTGCAAATAAAAACAAGTCCTTACATAACACCATTCAAGACCAAACCAGTCATCTTATCACAATTACCCAAGTCATCCATTGTTTGCCAGGCTCAAGTAGAAATGAAAGATTTCAAGTATTGAATTCATTGTTCTCTAACCACATCACAAGTTGCCTAAATGAATACCTACATAACCCATACCTGTAATTCAACTTAATGACCGATTTCATTCTTCACCATTTACAATTGAATCCACTGAATCCCAAGCAGCACCTTTGTACATAACCTCAGTGACCAGGGGAACAAACAAACTGTTCAGAATGAAGGAATGATGTTCAGTGTTTAGATCTAGTGGGAGGTCAACCTGCCACAGATCATTCTGGGAAACCAGCAAAAAAACAAATCAATTGAGGAGATATACGTTTAAACATGTGCAACCATTAACATACACATTTTTTTGTCACACAAAATTTCCTGCAAACGAAAAAAACCCAACAATTTCACACAGACTTCCTGAAAATGTTTGCACTCAATTCAACAAAATGTTTGCAAATACATTGAAAGGTATTTGGAAAAGCCTGAGAAAAACTAAATAACAGACTGCCCAAGTGTATACGTGTTCTCTCAATTACAATAGGGCCTACTGCACAATCTCTCCATGAAATTTCTTACAATGTGAAGATAAAAACCCTGACTTAACCTTTTCACTTAAAAGAAAATTGCAAAATGATCCACTTCATATTTTGGAAATTACACATAAACATAATTTTGCAGATTTTGCAGAACATAATTTTGCAGATCAAATGACAATAAATTCTTGACTGACAACATTTTAGGAGAGCACACTATCCATTAATCAAAACATGGTCTTCAAGAAACCCTTACTTGTACTTGTACATGTACAACCCCAGCTGTTTGAGGAAGACACTACATGTACATGCATCTTCACAAATTTACTTATCCTAACCTTATCCCTAATGTGAACAAAAGAATGTCCCTCTTCCCTTTTCAATACCCTCACAAGACTCAAGGTGTCATCGCCTTCTAAACACTTTATTTTTAATTGCCTTCAACAATGACGATTTTACAAAGACCTGAAATAACCCCCCGCCACCCCCCCCCCCCCCCACCTCACCCTCGCATACACACCCTAAAAAGATATTCGTACTCATTATTTCAGATTATGGGTTACAGCATTGTGGTGTTCAGGTTCTTTAAGCTGTCATCTCCCAACTGCTTAATATCCATCTCATTTATAGATGGACAATACTCCTTTTCTGACAGCTAACTGTCATCCGAAGGACATGTTCTGGCCAGAATTACATCCATCCATCCCACCTCAAGGTTTCATGTTGAGTTGACCAGGAGTAACCCCTGAAACATTCAGCATGTGAAAACCTTAAGAATCAGAATGGTTTTCTGAGAGGGTTGTCTAAGATTCTGTGAAAAGCTTGAGTAGTAAAAGAAATTACCACTGTGGGAATAATAATGGACCAGTTTCAATGTCTGCGGTATAATAGTCACTCCAAGCCTCGACAATAAAGTGTTGATTTTAAAGTGGTCTTGGATAAAAGAAAAACGTATAATAAACAGAGTATTCAGTTTCAAAACAACTGTTTGTCATTCATGATGCGAGTATTAAGTAGACAAGCCGATCTGGAACCACTTTTCGTTGAATTGTTTACAGCCAGGAGTCTTGCCCATGCTTGGTGCTTATTGTCTATAGATATTATCAATTTATCGGTACATCAGAATAGTTAACAATCAAAGTGATTATTGATTACAGAACGAAAAAGAAGAAAGAACCCATTTCTTTAGACACTGGGGAGAAAAAAGAGCCCTGGGTCTATAGACAGTAAACAAACTCCACTCGTCCATGATCCAATTGGAAGGTTACTGCTGAGGGAAACACAATAACCAGGTAAACTTCTTCTTACTTCACCTCATTACAGACATAACATTAGTCTGAATGGCAAGACCATGGTAAGACAATAGCGATCAGGTACGCACTTGGAGGTGTTTACATGTCAAATAAGGTCACAGGGGTATTGTTTACCTCACACTGGATGAACAAAAGACCGGAGTTCAAAACAGGGAATAGAACATTTCTTCATTCATGATTGAACCCTAGATATTATTGTGAGTCATGGCAACAGCTTGATTGTGAGCGCAACGAGCAAGTGACAATTGCACGCATTTGTACACTTCTGCAAAGAATGGGATGTCACTTGTTAACAAGTTCAAATAGTCCATGTATTATTTTTTTCTACATAAACAACAAGCTTCATTAACTATGGAATTTCCACACAAAACGATGGGGAAAATATTTACTGTGCGACGATTTTAAACCCATTTACAATGTATGCAACACGTAAATGGAGAATTTTGAAAAAGTAAACTGTTTGCAATCATTGCTTTCGTGGGTACAAATCCATTCATAGATATTTTTAGGAGGAAATGTTCAGATTGATATCTGAACTGAAAAATTGTAACATTAATAGAATTTCACTAAAAAAGGGGATCATATTTGTAAAGAAAGAGGATAAGATCTCATTTATCAAGACAATCAGTCAACTGTATTTCTTTTTTTCTTTTTTTTCTCACTGGATTTCCATAGTTTTGCAATTCCACAGGGTCTGTCTGGTTTGGGCAGACATGGTCTATACATTGTATACATTCTGTGTCTTTTGATTTTGCAGAATTCCTGGGCCCTATCCATCCATGAACATCGATTCAGGGACCACAAAGCTGGAATTAAAGACAGCATTTTACCCCTCTTGTGCCCATAAATTTAAAATTAATGGCACGGTTTTCAGCTTTGAACATTTACTGAAAGGACTCCACTGTACCCATTGAAAAGTTATAAAGAGCTCATTATTTTCATCTTGGCACTGAACTTCCTGGTCCACTCTGAGTGGGCCACTTTGACAATACGGGAAATTGATGTTTGATTTACATTTTATTTGCTCTTTACAAAATGTACTACCGGTCGTGAAAGAATTTTATAAGCCACACCTGGTGACAGTATTCACAAATATGGCATTCCAGGGATTAATCTGACTCTAAAAGAAATCCATAAATTACTGGATATTTCAAAAGACTGATCTGATTTCAAGTTTCAATTTCTGGGTTCAAAGATAAAATTCAGATATCATTTCAAGACCTTTTACACCAGGTTCCCGATATACACAATTCTGATTACCGGTGTTGAATTGTAATACACAATAAAGGCACCAGACTGTCTTTCCTTCCAACCTCAGTTTGACTGCATGCATTGTGAAGTACAGTACATGTAGGTTCCACTAATTCTTCTGTGCTTCAGTGCATCTGCATTCCATATTAAAGTTTCACAGTCACTAGGTAAGGAATCCCACGCATTAATTCCATGCAATCTGGAAGATACTGATGCATTATATGAAATACCAAAGGTTGATATTAGAGCCTTGCTTTGCCTTATGATATTGATACATTAATATGTAAAGTTATTAAGTCGTAACACCATGCCAAGTCCTCAATTTAAGTGTCGGTCTGACATTTCATTCTTGTAAAAGGGGCAGGGGAGGTCACTTTTCCTGAGAAAAAGTATTTATTAGAAATCAGAATCTTGGAGAGCCAAATTTCATAAAGCTGGTGCTTAGCATTGAATGTTAATGTACATTGTACATGTACAGAATGCTGTCTGTTAGTGTTAAGAGCTTATTTTGCTCCCAAGCCATCTGATGCAAATAAATTTGAATAGATTTAAGTTCAATTTATTACTCTGCTGGGAAGCATGGTTTTCACTATGTTTATTTCATCTAACATTGCTTTGAACAGGTGCAGACTAATGGAGTGCCCATAAATGTTTAGTATCAGCTAAGAAAATAGTATTTAGGCCATGTAAGGCCAAATAAAAAAAAATACCAGTTGATCGTCCGGGTTTTTTCAAAATGAGGAGGATGCGGGCCTTTTTATTTTTTATTTATTATTTTTTTTCCAAGATGGCCGCCAAGCATTTTACTTAAAAAAAACCACAAATTTTTCAGTTTAAAATCACCGCTTTACCTGTGGTATATCCGTTTGCTGATCCCATGTGTGGCGATTTAAATGCGTGGGTCAGCAGCAGCAACGCGGCAGTGACGCGTGACAACCAACTCGACACACAAATGCTATTGATAAACAATCGGTCAAATCAACTCGACCAAATTTAAAACCGCAAGATAATCGGTCGAGTTGTCTCAACAGTCGAGTTGAACTGTCATCGTAACCACGGAGCTCAACCCCATTCCCAGAGGTGATCGATCTCGCCATGCCATTCTATACGGCGTGCTCAGCTCCCATGGAAGCAAGGCTGCTTTGTATGGCCGTGCACGGTGCACCACCGTGTGAGCCATGCCGCCCGCCGCCTGCATGCGTCGATCTGATCCTGCATGCAGCGGCTGGTGTAGCATGCAGTCCAACGATCGTTAGTCGGAAGTCCCCCCGCGCACAAAATGCGGTTTCTGTTTCCCAGACCCACGTTTTGTTGTTTCAAATTTTCAAAGATCGGTAAGTAAAAACTAAGTATAAAGTGAAAAAAAAATTTTTTTTTTAATTTATACCAAGGATGGATTAAAAATTCATACAAGTTTTGTCTTTTTGAGGAAAAAAATCGAAAATAAAAAATAGTAAAAAAAAGGATGCGGCCTCAAAAAAGGATGCGGGCGGGGACGATCAACTGGTATTTTTTTTTATTTGGCCTAAAAGAAAAATTGTGCTTAGCATCTCCGCCCAACAGCAAAAATGCCCAACCTATATTTTGTTATTTTTTTAACAACAACAATTGTTTAAAATTTGAAAACACTTGGCACTGCATTGAAATCATTAATTGACCATTTACATGATAATTTCACCATGGCCTGCAGTTGTTGCTGTGGTAATCAAACAGAACCTGACCACTCATAATGAAGAACCAAGACTGGCAAAGTGCATGTAGCATGGTGCCAGTTGGTCTGCACTGAACTACACGTACCCTTTTCTTTCTGGTGTGGTAGTCTGGGTGCCAGCCTGTTTTGGGTTGGGTTTTTTTTTTTTTTTTTTTTTTTTTTTGGGGGGGGGGTGAGCACTGCAGGCAAGGTGAGTGCAGGCAGTACACTTGGATTGTATTTACTGATTGATGAAGGGGGGGGGGGGGGGAATTTCCCTCCAGACCTGCCTAAATTGAAAAGGAAGGCTTGATGATAAACAAGTCATTTTTTCACATGGCAAATGTGTTAAAAGGACATCACCTAAGAAACCTTTCCACTTGGATCTGTTTTTATTCAGCAAACAAACTCTTTCCACACAGAAATTGGTGAACATTAAGACAACTGTATGGAAGTTTTCAAGATGTTGTATCTAAATATGATGGATTGAACAAACACCAACATTCGATGTACATGGACAAGACAGCTTCCCAATCTATTTGGATACAGTGTTGACAGCCATCTGACAAATGCAACTTTGATATACATAAGTTTAATAACAGCTTTCATAAACAGCATTTCTTTTTAATCCTTGACAAGTGATAAAACAGCTGGGAAAGTAGTCCAAGATTTCATCAACTTATACAAGGACTGGTCTGCAAACTTGCATGGGAGTGTATAATATGTGTAATACACGAATGACACAGTGCAACAGAGCGCATCACTGGTTATCGGAATCTTTTCACGACAACGCAACGGTCCGTTAGTTTGTCATCCAAATGGGGAAGGTATCGGTTCAAATGTCCTTGATGTAGATGTATGCATGAGCAAGCTGATGGAACAGAACTGGCAACATCTGGTTTGCAGATGAGGAATTTAATGTGTAAATTATTGCCACCAACCTCCACCCTCAACAAAACAAAAAATATAAAAAAAACAGGAAAGAAAATTTATTCATAAGTTTAGTGTGATGATGTATGATGTAATTCTTGCAATGATGAAAATTCAGTTTGATGAATTAGATAAAAATATGACAGGCAAATAGACCACAGTCTACATATTTCAGTGAACCCAACCCCTCCCCCTCCCATTTAAATATTGGAATTCAATTTCTTTTTTTAAAATATCATCAGGAAATCTTTCCTGCAGTTACTTTAAAGTTACAGGCAATGTAAACTATCATTTGCAAAAAAATGATTTGGAAACATTTTATCTGATTTATGGGTTTTGTTTTCACGATCATTCATGCCTTAAGGGTTGATGACAACTTCCAACAGAGATGCACCATGTCCTATCAACCAGTTTCTGTGTTTTGTAATTTGATCTTTTTCCTTCGGTCAAAAGCTTACCTTGACCAGACATGAAACACCTGATACAAAAAAAGCATCAATTCAACACAGTCAGTGCCCATGGCTATGAAACCACTGCCTGAACAACAGACTGGGAAATTGACCATTCAAGAGAGTAAAGTGGCAAAATTGGCAATGACCAGTCGACCATTACACCAACAATGGCACTTGAGAGGAAAACTGATTACAAGCAAATTTCAAGACTAATATCTCATTTTGCTCATCACTGAAGCAACACAGTCCTCATCCAAAGTCGGCACTTGAACAATAAAGCTCAGAAATTAATATAAATTGGGTCCTTGATGAGACACTGAGTAAATGAGTTTGATAATCTTCAATTTATCGGCATGATTTCATATCCTCTTGGGAAATCCAAATTTTAAAGGAGAGGGGGGAAAATATGACGTCTTTGTGCATAATTGCTTTTTTAATTTCGAATTATTTTTTTAAACATCAATAACAGGAACACCAGGATGTGGTTGATGCTCTTACTAGATAACTGTCCAAGAGTTTTACCACAGCATCACTTGCGCAGCACTGCGGTTATCTCCTTGGCGAAGTTAAACACCCAGCTTTAATCTGGAATAGCCGGCATACCAATGAAAACCATACCAACTGCACAAAATGTCGTAACCCTTCATGTATTTAAACCAGTCGTAAAACAAACATTCCTTTCCAGTTACCTGTGATCCCTGACTTTAAAAATGCAGAGTTATGATTACATTAAGTATCATTCTCACTTCCTGAACTATAATCTCAAACTTGTCTTAAGTTTTTCTATCAATATTATAACCCCAAACTTTGAAATGTTTTGCATGAGATTGGCAGCAACTCAAGGTTTCAAGTGTGTCAATTTATTATGAATTTATAACAATGTATCACTTTGCACCATTGTCATTGTATACAGAAGCTAATCAATAAGATTATTTTGAAATCAAACCACTCATCATGATAAATATTTTATACAATTACTAAAACAGCAGGGCAGTTGTGTAGTATTTTGTTCCCTGGTTTTGTCTTTTTACCATGGGCTGAGGGGTAAATCAAAAATCAACCATCAAGCTACATGTACATGTATCAATGCAGCTTTCATATCTTTTCAAACTCTGAATAAACATTGAACTGAATTGAATTTAAGTTAGTTACACTGCCACTTTTAGACAATGATATTTATTTCAAAAATGTATTGTAAATTGCATGGACTAATAATCAATCAAATGCCATGCTCTACATCAATTGTACATGAATGCAAAATAAACAATTGAGGCAAAAAAAAAACATCTTGCAAATCTGATGATGTTAAATTACAGCCCCAAGCAAGTTCAAGAACTAAAAGCTCTTTGCAATCCAATTGGACCAGATGTGTTTCTAAGATAAGTAGTGCCGCTACATAGTTCACACTCTGTCAAGATGGTAATCAGCTATTCATAAAATGAGCAAACAAACAGTGTAAAGAAGTGGCCAAATTGTAATTAGTTTTGGAATGCATTTGAGCAAATAAATACATGTATCCGATTTTGGTCACGGTTTTCCATTTTCCACTTACATTACAACCGTTGTGTAGGTTTTTTTTAAGTTTTCAATATTCTGATTGACTCAAGTGAGGAGTTGCATCATGTTTTTTAACAAACAACCACCCCGAACCCATCAAAATTGAACTGCTTGTTTTGTTTGATTCTTTTAGACTGAGGACTACACTTGTAAACTGATAATCCTTTACATGGAATCAGGCACACCACCATAATCAACTTATAAAGGTGCAACAGTTTTTTTTGGTGGTTAGTTTTATAATCATAGGATAATTATGGTGTTGGATTTTGTTAGAGTGAGGAAGAACCCTATACAACTCTTTAGTGAGTTAGGGTTATATATGTGTAGTGCCTTTAATGTGGGTGTGGTTGCATGTTTGTTTCAACTGTATTATAGTATTAATCATGGTCATATAGACTTTATGATTGTACTTTGACTGGTTTACCACCAAATAAAATGCAAAATATCCTCACAAAAGGTAGCCGGCCCTTCACATTTGAACAAAATAAGCTCTTCGTAGACAATCAAAGTGATAGCATGTTGACAACGAAGGACAACAAATCATAAAACTTGGGGATTACATTTTAACACATGATAAAACTGTTATGTGGTTATGACGCAAGTAAGAACTCTTTGAATCAGAAATATTTTCACACAAGTATGAATTGGTGAAACATTTTTGCTTTGTGAATAAGTCCCCCACCCCTTTTAAGTATATTAAAATTTAAACATTTAGTTTAAAATCTGAATTAAAAAAAGGAAGCAAATTTCAAGATTCCAAATTAACATACATGTATCATCCATTTAGGCGAACAATGTAATTTTTTTATTTCAGAAGTACATGTAGGAGTTTTTCTTTTTTTTTCTTTTTCAGTCAAACTGAAAGGTTCGCAAATCTAATGCTTCATTCATATAAAGTTTAACAGCATCTTTTGAGTCATGCTGAAAGGTTTTTCTTGACTCTATATTTCATTTTTTTTTTCTTCTTTCTTTTTTCCTTTTTCTCAAAGACTGTGAATAAAACCCCAATGCCAGTTTGGTATTCAAATGGTTTCTTTGCCCACTATAAAGAGCGAATTACCATCAGCCCTTGGGTATTTAGTCGTTGGATTTGTCTTCATTTACATCACAATTCCTCCAAATGAAACATCTGGGAATGCGGGTTACCAGGGTCCTGCCGGCCAGCAAACCTTGGAACTGGTTCAAGTGAAACATGGGCAGGTAGATCATTAAATATGGGACATGGCTCTCCATGGAGCATGGTACCACCTGTGTGCTCAATGTGAACCTGTCACGAGAGCCGTCTCCTTCATGCATGAATTTGATTAAAATCTCACGTTAAGGAAGTGATCTTACATTAACCAACAACTGTCACATTGACCGCCCCATCTGTCACACTATAACACATTTTCATATGAGATACTTCATTCCAACCGGTCTCATTATGCATCCCCACCTGTAAATGTCCTGTGAGATTCAGGACCGTAACACAACACTTAAAAAGACTTGATAATTCCTGAATTTGATTATTCCCAAATGCACCCAGTAGACTATGAAGTGTGGCCACCAAGTAATGCGATGCCCAGAGCATGTGATGTTACTGCCCCACCAAGAGCACACCTTGCTAAAGCACTGGGCATTCATATTCAAATGAATTGCACTATTTGAGAGGTTTATATAAATTGCAGTGTGGTTGTGAGGGGACTGACTGACATGAGTGAGTCACCATTGTGAGACAACACAACCCAAGGCTCCTGTGGATTCTAGAATCTACATTCGCTCCAATAAGTACTGATGTAGTGCACCCTGAATATAGCCAACATTTTAATCAGGACAAGCAATCAATGGCGGCCTGGTACACTTTCAATCCAATGTTGGTCATTAACCTCTCTAGCCTTCAAAATGAAACCAGCAGCACAGACTGATAAACAGATAACAGACTTAAGATTTATCTATTTAAAGGTCAAAATAACAACAAATAGTTAACAGTTATCATTGATGGTTGGTTCAGTAATTTGAAAACAGGGGGAACAATCCAAACTTCAGATTGGGAATGTTCCCCCACCCCCCCCCCCCCCCCCTCTTCCCCAATAATAAAACCATGATTTATAAATTAGTATTTTTTCAAGGAGAAATATTTGCTCTTTTTGATACACCTACAGTAACATGTACCAACTGCAATGAACTAGGGGTGGATTTCACAAAACTAGTCTTAACTTTGGAATAGTCCTTTAAGTTAAGACTATTTTACATCATGTAGGGCCTACATGTAGCTTTTAAACTTTTACCATTTTTAAAGAGCTTTTCTTGCATTTAAAGTTAAAATAACGTACATTAATTTATAAGCTTGCTTAACAATTAGTAACTGACCAAATCTTGCTATTTATCAACAAATAAAACTTCAGAAATTTCTGCAAAAAATGACTAAGCTTTAGAACGCTGAAAGGTGCAGTACTGGAAAGGTGTAAAGTGTCAAGCTTCATTTCCATCAAACTGCAATCGAATCCACTGGGACAATTTCCAAGTCAATAAATGACAAATGAAAACGTCCATGCATGAAAAGGCTTGGGCATCCCTTGTGAGATATTGGCTTACATAGGCAGTGTTATTAGGTCCGATTTGGTGCATGAAATGGATCTAACTTACTCTATGGATGTGTTGAATAGATGCAAGACAGTGGGAGCAGGGAGTTCTTAAGATCAAATTTCTTGTGATGCGGACTGAAGATGACACATGATGGAGTGTAAATGAGCGATGAATCTTTTGTGGTGACATATCCTACTACACTGTAAATGTAGCTACATGTAATTGACGTGTTTGAATTTGAACAAGCATTTAAAATGGGACAAAAATTTTTGTGAGTGGTATGATTGTAATATTGATATTAATAGAGATCCATCCATTTTTCACTTCTATAAATTTTTTTTTTTTTTTTTTTTTTTGGGGGGGGTTATTATTTGTTTATAAATTGTTGGAAAAATTTCCCCAAAATTCAAAACTCAAAATAAAAGGAAAACTTCACTCACCTCTATCATCTATAGTAAACCATCCAAGCCCACTGCCATCCCGGATTGAGTAAGTAACGAATCCATCCATGCCTGTGTCAGAGTCCTCTGTCATCAATGTCATAACAGAAGATCCGATGGTTGCATTCTCCAATACAGATCCCATTGCATAGAAGTTCTCAAAGGCCGGGATGTGTCTGTTCTCGTTCACGTCAATAACCTGAACGAAGACATGACACTGAGAACTGTTGGCCGGTGAGCCTTGGTCCTGGAGGTTGATCAAGATATCATATGTCTGTTCGGATTCAAAGTCTAGTTCGGAGATCAGACGCATTGTTCCATAGTCTCTGTCAATGCTAAATGTGCTGGCAACATCGTTCTCAATACTAAAAGTGACAAGACCATTTGGCCCAAAGTCCGGGTCAACAGCCTGAACAGTCATCAGGACAGTGCCAGTCGGAAGGTCTTCTCGCATATTGACACTGTAGATCTGGCGCATACATTGTGGTGGATTGTCATTGATGTCCAGAACAGACACTCTCACTATTGCTATGCTAAACAATGGGTTATCAGGAGACATATCGCTGGCTTGGACCCTGATGTTGTGGAGGGCAGTCGTTTCACGATCGAGGGGTTTGGTAACACGCAGCTCACCAGTCCCGCTGTTGATGGCAAAATTTGGGGAGTCACTCACAATGCTGTAACGGACATCCATGTTTCGGCCAATGTCCCGATCACTAGCATGAACAGCAAGAAACACTATGCCAGTTTCAGTGTCCTCTGAGAGATCAACGCTGTATTCCATCTGATCAAACTCTGGGGCATTATCATTAACATCCTCAACATTTATAGTAATGTGATGTTTTTCTGTGTTCCTTGGCTGTCCCAGGTCGGATACTTTGATTGTTAGTTCATAACTTGCATATTGCTCCCGGTCGAGTGGTCTCAGAATTTCCAGCAAACCAGTCTCATAATGAATTCTAAAATGAGAACCAGTATTCCCAGCAGAGATGGCGTATATGATTTTACCGTTGAATCCTGGATCACTGTCTGATGCCATCACCTGGACAACTTCACTTCCAACGGCCGCATCTTCCCGTACAGAGATAATTGATGGAAATTCATCGTCAAACTGAGGCTGGTGATGGTTGGCGTTGTACAGCTCTGAGAAGTCAACATCTGGGATCTCCTCAGACAGGCGGCTGTCCTCTGTCCTACGACGGAGAAGATCTCTGATGTCTGCCAGAGCAGTTGTTGACTTGCATCGCACCTTTGAATCTCTCATGTGTCCACCAGAGTTGATATTGCGATTGTTATTGATGCTGATGTTGGTGTACATGTAACTATTGGATCTCTTGCCATCGCTAGCCATGATACGAAGACTATAAAACTGTCCATCTGTGTCTTCGATACGTCTTTTGAGGGTCAAGTTACCAGATGAGGGGTGCAATGCGAACAGGTCACCAGGGTTGCCTGAAATGATGCTTAATACTCTCTCATCTCCATCAAAATCAATGGCAGAAATTACAGCAATATTTTGCCCGGCAGACAGGCTGCGAGATATTGTCCCGACACAGTCTATCTTCTCAAATTGAGGTCGATTATCATTGACATTTTTTAGATGAATAGTCACAACAACTTCAGATTCACGGCGAAACGGAAACCCCCAATCTGAAGCCCTGACACGCAGTCTGTACTCTCGCCTCATCGTCTCGAAATCCAAAATCTTACTCGTGTTGATGAAACCTGTCATGTGATCAACCGTAAACGGAACTGGATTCAAGTTGGCTAAACTGTAGGAAATGAAGCCATTTTCCCCTATATCTGCATCACGAGCAGTTATCTGCATAACTGGGTAGTTGATGGGCATATTTTCCTGGAGTTCAACTTCATACATGTCCTCGTCGAACAATGGAGTATTATCATTGGCATCTTGTACATACACCACCACGTATGCAACAGCTTGGCTCTCCTGTACGTTAGCATAAACTGTAATGTTGTATACACTCTTGGTTTCCCGATCCAGCTCTTGATTCAGGGTAATGAATCCTGTGTGCTCATCGATGATGAAAACAGAAGACTTGCTGTCAGCGAGGACATAGCTAACTGCGATGCTCTGGTCCATCTTTTCAGGAGTTACACTTATGAGTGGGGTGTTGATTGGAACAAGTTCAGAGACAGAGGTGTTCATCAGTGGACTCCGGAAGAACATAGCATGATTGTAGGATCCTGATATCTCAACTGGAATTATCTGTGTAGTTGTCTTTGGGGGGCTTCCTTGATCAGATGCTACAACCGTCAGATTGAAATGACTAGGAAAAGCATGCTTAAAAAGACCTTGTGTCTTGATGTGAAAGCTGCCTCCTTCGTTAGCAACTACAAAATACCCATCTGGGTCTCCATCAACTATGCGAACATCATTCACCTGCCCATTGCTTCCATCATCATCATCGCTGACCGTGATACTGGCAAAAATTGTGCCAACATCACTGTTTTTAGACAGCTGTGATTGAGTCTGAATGGTCATCAGGGGTGCATGCTTGTTAACCTCTTGAACTTGTATCCTCAAGATTGTTTCAAAAGGAGGTGCCATGTTGTACGGCATCATCCCTCTATCCCTGGCAATGATGACAAGGCGATACTGCCGCACCACCTTGTAATCAAGTTGTCTAGTGAGAGTCACCACCCCACTTGTTGGATGAATGGCAAACTGGTCTGTTGGCTTTTTGAAGCTGTAGTACACCTCACCGTTTGTTCCCGAATCTGCATCAGTGGCTTCCACGGTGATAATGCTGGTCTGTATTGGGGTGTCCTCAGCAACATCGGTTGAATATTCTGACTCGGAAAATAAAGGGCGTTGGTCATTGACATCAGTAACTGTAACGACCATATCAGTGTAAGTAACAAGTGAAGCCTGGCCAGGCATGCGACCAACAGCTTTTACCCGCAGTCGGTATTCTGCTTTCTGCTCCCTGTTGATAACGCTTGAGCAGGAATCATCTTTGCTCTTACACGGGACAGTGCGAATTCTGAGAAAATAAAAGTCGCCAACTCTTTCATCTGCTGCCCTGAAGAGCCTGTTTTCGCTTTCAATGGTATACTTCACACCAGTAATGGCTGAACTAAGGGGAACGTAGATGCCTGTCTTTGGTTCTGTTATGACGTAAGTCCTGACTGGGGCATTTTCAGGAATGCTGGCATCATAGACAGATTTTGTGAACTGAAAGTTGTGAGGAGCCGTTGCCTCCTGCGCATTGGTAGTCCGTACGATGGCAAAGAAGAAGGTGAAGACCAGCAAAATGGCTGGACGAATGTGCGCCATCTTGACTGCCATGGCTACACTGGTGAACTTAACACCACAAAATGGAACCTGAAACGACATAAAAAGGTGGAGAAAAAAATTAAAAGGAGATTTTTTTTTAAAAGCATGAGCCTAATCAAAAGTTGTCTACCGTATAGACCGAAAAAATAACTGTAATACTGATAATAAATACATGTAAGTAACTGTGCATAAAATCATAAACCAAGCCATGAAGCAAACTGACCACACAGTGTGGCACCTGCAGTATCTTTTTTATACTCCTACCTCATTTTGCACAAAGGGTCACCCAAAACCCTAAATTTCACTTCCAGAACAAAACCCTTCAAGCAATCAATTGAATAAATGTTGCTTTAACAACACCTCCCCTCTAACAAGCACAAAGTGGCAACTGCAAACCCCAAACCACACCACAGTAGCAATTTGATGAGTTTGGGGGGGGGGGGGGGTGGCTGGGTGCTCCAGGCAATCAGCTGGCCCCAGCGACCCAACAAGTGAGACCCAGCCTTCAGGCTAGGCTGGTGCTGACAATTGTTAGTATTCAACAAGACACTTCACAGAATGTTGAGCTATGGAGGAAGTAATTAATAACCTCAGTATTCCCTCACTGTTTCCCCTTTCTAACCAACATTACTGCAATCTGCATTTATAAGAACATAAAGATGATTGAAAATACAGAATGTGATCACAGTAATTGTAGTTGCACACACAAGTTAGTAATATAAACCCAAGTTCTCTTCTTCTTTTTTTCTCTCTTTTTTCGGGGGGTGGTGAGACACACTTTACATCATACATAGGCTACAGTACTCTTGTCAATGCAAATTCATACACACTGTCATTTAAAAAAGACATTCGTCTTCCATTTACATGCAACATGACTTTTTCTTCTTAAATGAACGTACTACTTCTCAAGTTTAAAGGTCAAAAGCCATGTGCCATAGCAAAGCTTGCAAAAAGCTTCAGGACAAGATATTTCTTTTGCCAAAGTGTAACCAGGAGCACAGTTAACTTGGTGCAGAAGGAGGTGAACACGCAGAAACGTGATTAAACAGGATTCGGGAATGCCACCTCCTGGTGGTAGACACAGCATCAACTTCCTACAGCATACAGCGCCCCAACGGCTACAGAAAAACGCATGCAAATTCCTTCAAGATGCTTCTTTTGAAATTTGGCTACTGTGGATGTTTTGGGGTTTAATCATCGTATTGATCGGATAGGCTCTAAAAGCAGTAGTGAGGAAAACAAAGGGATTAGCACGGCCAGTGGTGCAGAGCTGATCCTGTTTACTAGGGAGGGCTAATGATCAATATTTAAGCGACAATGACCAGTAGCTTGCCTCAGGACGCTTACCTATACAAAGTGGACTGTTGACCAACACTGTTAATTGTAATAACAATTGCTATCAAGAGTCAGCAAAGTTGGATTTAATATTAAGCGGATTTTCAAAAAGTATTTGAAAGCGGAAATTCAGTAACAACTTAAAAAAGTACCTCTTGTTGACTTCTTCATGAATTGAATAATATATTTTTGCTAATGATTGTAAATTCCTGAAAAAGTTGGCATAAATTTTTACAATCGCTTAAAAACTAATACAGAAGCTTGTATCAACTAACACAAAAAAATTAAACAGTTTTGAGTTGCCTGAAAAAAATGTACATTAATTAGGAACAAATGTTTCTGCATAAAGCCAGAAAGTTTGTAACAGAGCGTCTGCAATTTTAATGGTCATATTTTATTGCGTCATTATGAGTGTTCACAGTATGTATGGCAGTCAGGCACCAGTGGATGATAGCCTGGCTTGACTGAAGGTAGCTGCATAGCAGGCAGCCCAGTAAACCCTTGGTCCAGCAGCCAATGTGGCCCACTCATGTAATGAATCCATCCAGACCGGCTGCCATACCAATTTTGTTTTCCTTAATTATAAATGTTGGAGTGTCACAATCCAACACTTTAAAATATTTCATGTGTACAGTTTCATAATCAGAGACATTTAAATGCTTTGGTGTCACAATCCAACACTTTGAACTGAAATATTGTGTGTTTTGAGACATAATTTCTCATTTTGACATTTCTCAACTCAATAAAACAAATTAGAATCCAATCAAAAATAAACTTTTAAATTAACCCCCACTACATGTACATACGTCTGGAAAAATCAGAGAAATTTGAATCAGAGAAATCTGCCAAATGAAATGGACATTATAATAATCTTGTGAAGTATCCACCTTCTCTGGTAAGAAAACAAATTATGTACATGTACTAGGTCTGTACTCTGTTCCTCCGCTAACAGACGACTATTCAGTTAGATTGAAATTAAACCTACATGTGTACTTTTTCTTTTTATAAAAATAACAATGTAAGTCGATGGGAACCATAATTGTAGATTCTGAACCTTTATATTTATATAATCCCGAAGAGAATTAGTTCTTTCCATCAGCAGCTTCTCAAACAAATTGAATTTATATTGCCCTAGCTTACAGATTTCTATTCAACCGAATGCATCAAAACTTCATTAGTGCTTTTCCATTCAATAGTAGAGTATTGAATATCTCTCCTGCAGAGATGCATAGGAATGTTTGAAGAACGTTAGTCTTTTTTACGGTCCAATGCAACGGAAACATTTGGGAGGCTATTGAGTAAGTTAGCGTGGGCTGTACACACTGATAGACTTGTGTTGGGAAACTAAACTTATAAGGTTCCAGGGTAACCGAGAGGCTTTTGTGGTTTATTTTTCTTTCATGGATGGTTCAGCTTCAGTTCATAACGGCACAAACCCTGGCTTACAGTATTTATCCAATGGTTTAAATTATTCTTATTAATGTAGTTTCGTATTGGTTCAGGGGAAAAAATGTAATATTAAGTATACATATGAAAACTGTTAGTCCTTAGATTTCTTGTTTGCTTTTTTCGCAAATTATATATAACCAGATAAATTGTGGTTTATGATGCAACTTTGTGCTTGAAAAAAAAAAACACAAAGAGAAAGCTGCCTGGCTGGCATACAACTCTTTGTGCAGTCAGTGCAACAGAAAATATGGGATCTCAGCTGATAAGCTAAAAAGGTACACGGTCCTACTATACAAAGCCGACAACACGCCGACAACAAGCCCTCAGTGCCGACAACACACCGACAACATGTTCAAAATACCTTAAAACCCATGAATAAATCAATGGTGTAATAGAAAATATGTTTTCAGGTAAGTTAATGTAAATGTATGGGGATAACTCCAGGAAAAGTCACCGTTTTTTTTAACCAGAAAAATCAGCCAGAGTACGGTTGGCTGCCATCTTGGCTTAAAAACGTCTCTGGACTATACCATTATGCTACGGGTACGTGAGATTGTATTAACTTTAACAACATAGGGCATGCATAATGATGACAAGAAGACCCTTCCTCCTGTGTATGGTTGTTACTTGTGGATATATTTTTGTACTTGATGGCTGGCCATATTCAAATAAAATTTACAACATTTTTCATGTGATTTTTTACTATTTTTTAAATATATAATTGATACTTAAAATCTTTTTGTGCGCACATGCACACCAGATGCACAACTGAATATTCAATCGTTGCATAATGGTATGGTCCAAGGACGTTTTTCAAGCCAAGATGGCGGTCAACCATACTCTGTCTGTGACTGATTTTTTTTGGTTAAAAAAGGGTGACTTTTCCTGAAGTTATCCTCGTACATTTACATTAATATTACTTGAAAACATATTTTCTAATAGATTTATTTGTGGGTTTTAAGGTATTTGGAACTTGTTGGCGTGTTGTCGGCACTGAGGGCTTGTTGTCGACGTTGTCGGCTTTTAGTAGGACCCAAGGTACGTACCCCTATATTATATTAAAAAACACTGTAGTTAATACCAACTTTTCACCCACAAAATCTTCACACGAAATTGCTTTACAAATTGTGTGTGTAGACCGACAGCTTCTAAAGTAGTTGCGATAATCGTAACCCTCCATCCTCCAGACAGTCGCCGTCGGGAGGATGGAGGGTTACGATTATCCTAACTACTTCAGAGGCAAAGGAAGGTAGAATTGTTTTACCTTTTTTTTTGTTTTTTGGTGTGTGTTTTTGTTTGCCTACAATTGATTATTATTTTCAAGTCACACATGTAACAATGAATTCATAACACATACTAATTAAAAGCTTTAAAAATGTTGAGAAAATATGTGAGCTTAAAATGTTTGCTTTCAATTCAATAACATTTAGTCTAAAGTCATAACATCAGTGGGAACGATGCCGAATCTGACCAACACTTTTTAACTTTTTACATTATGACCAAAAAAGTAATACTTTTACTATCACCAAAAAAATTTTTTAACATGATGGTGATAATGTCAATAAGTGAAAAGGTGGTGATCGAATTCAGTATTTTCCTTGTCCCTTACGGCATTCACATTTCATTTTTTTATGGGCGAAGCGCCACGCGCGCACGTGGATACAAAACATTACTTTCACATTACAGTTTACACAGAATGAATACGAGTTTAACAACTTTTTTTACATCCCTCAGAATTATTGCAGGGCCTACTTCCAATTAAAACAAACATTTAAAAATAAAGGGGTTTAAAATAAGAATCTACATCTTGTAATGTTAAACATGACATAACAGATATAACATCTGGTTTAAAATGAATACATGTAAAAAGGTAATGCTAAACCGTCCTTGCTCTGTGCATGTCTGATAATTATCTACTGAGCCAGAACGGACTCCACGGCATGCATGCTTGCATGCCTACCGACCAAAACACACATTGCCCGGTATGGCACGAGCAACGTGACCGCCCCGTCAATAACACGTCCTCGTTTCAAAACACGCATCCACAACACTGCTAATATTTTCGTAAATAAATGAACTAAAATCTTAACAGTAAACAACAACTATACATACCTCTACCTCACTGTCTCTGGCATTATTTAAGTGTATTCCTTTGCAGATATAATGTCCAAGAACACATTAATTATCCAAAATATCGAATTCGTTGTCAAGTATAACTCGTCCGGACCAAGACTCAACTTCACACAGTGCACAAAATATTAGCCAACATTTCCATCCGTCCATCCAGCGTTGGATCACCAGGCAGGCGGCGCATTACTGCATGCATTTACTGTGTGCATGCGGGACGGTTTGTGTGTGTATAACAGCTGATAACACTGGTACTACTTTATACATCCGCCTGCGATAAAATAAACAAAAAGGGGAGTTTTAATATTAACAATTGTTGATTAACCAAGTATCTTTTCCACTGTTTCACACTAAAACATAAATTTTATCATCTTGTCTAATTTTGGTGAATCAGTTGTGTTTTTTATACTCAATTTCGAGCTGTGTTGTCAGAGTTGATAAAGTGCGGATTAATAATGCTTATGAATAATTCATTCTGAATACTCGCTCATTGACGACCAATCGCTGCGGCGCTTAATCACCAAACCGGAAATTCAGGTGGATACTTAAGTTTTCTTTCTTCATGTTCTAACACGAATCCGTAAAGCCGATGATACCTAAAAGCGCAAAGTTGGCACGTGGCTACGCACGCTCCGGAATCTCAGTTTTAGTCTCGAAAGAATTCATGAAGCTAAGTTGAAACTTGCAATTGGAATAGTCTTTCTTGTCTTGTTTTTTGGGGGGAGAGATTTGTAAATTGTCGGTAAAAGGGTTGCAATGATGTAATATTTACAAATTCTTTTGTTTCCTGCAAACTTCAGCAGTGGGCCCGTGATTCCAGTAGATTTTTCACCGATGCTCTTCCATCTGAGGTTCTTGGTTGCTGTTTACTCGACTAAAAAGTTCGAGTTCTATAGTTTTTTATATTCTACCTCCATGATAATACATATGTCTAGGCCTATGTTTTCCATCAAGGATAAAATTGTATACTACTTTTAGATACATCCTCCCCTTGCTCTTTGATATGGTGGCTTTAAAGGGACATCGTACATATATATTAGCGTCAATATAATGTGCGATGTCCCTTTCAAGCCACCATATTGCTGTATGGTCTAGTGCATTTTGGGGGGGTTCACACTTGAACTGAATCGTGACTGAATTGTTTATGGTTTATAAGAACTGAATCAAGGTTTGCATCTAATAGAACTTATCAGCTAAACAAATAACTGCTCTTGGAAAGAAAAAAAACTGCTTTTGAAGATAAACAAAAATTGCTTTTGAAAATAAAATTGCGATGGCACTAAGGGGCTTTCGTAGTTAAGCACTGTATACATTAAATTCCTAATCCTGTGGACAATGATCCACTACTCGCGACCCGAGTGGGATTCGAGCTCACAACCTTTGACATTATTTAGAGCAGATGTGTCATACCACCACTAGACCACCAAGCTTGCACGGTAGCTAGAGGCAGTTCGAATCCTATATTTTAGCGATGGGTAGGCCTACCCATGGAGGTTTCTACCTCCATGGCCTACCCAAACGGTTTTGATAGATGTCAAATTTGAATCGGGGATGGAATAGAGGTGTTTTTTTTGTGTTTTTTTACCCATACACCCGTGTGTGTTAAGCACTGTATACTCAGTACATTCCCGAGTTATGATCCGACGACAAAAATAACTACGGCTACTAAAAAAAACACCTTTTCTTTCATGTTAAAACCATTCACGGCTTTAACATGAGTGGACAATACCGTGTTTTGTTTTGTTTGTTTGTTTTTTTTTTTTTTTGTAAACTCCAAAGAACCCCATGTGATGTTTTCATTTAGCCTAGAACTGGCTGTATGAAAGAAATAATTGCCTTGGATTAAAACGGTCGTAATCTTTTAATCGGGGTGAATAGGTACTGGGGGCGCCCTTCATTATAACGCGTTATCATTAAGCCTGGTGGAGGCCGTGGGTTAATGATTATTACTAATTCGTCTGGTTATAAATAAGTAAGATACTCGGCTTAAGATACATGTGTGTAATTAGAAACAACAAAACTCGCCGTAAATAGTTGTGGTATCAAACCGAAAAAGATGACAACATATTTCCTTGAAGTTTGGAAACTCTAAAGCAAATTTTGCAAAACAGTAGTGAAAATTCGGTCAAAGCAAGGAGACAAAAAACCTTTGAATTAGAAATTTGGTACTTGTGTTTTTAGCAGTGTCAAATTCGGGCAAATCAACCCCTTTGCCCCCTTCACTAAAGAGTCCACATACGCCTATTTACTGATTATAACATGGAGGATTCCTTCCACCATGGTTATAGTAAATATTCTATGATAAAATTATATGCAGCCGGTTTAACCCTCTATGGTTTGACCTAAATCACCCTGCCCTTCCTCCAATTCACAAGCAAAGCCAGCTGGCAGTACAAGCACCCACCAAGCCCAATGAGTGTTATCTTAGGGGTAAACAAGAACAAGATCAGTGGTAAAAGTCATTGATTCGATATTAAGATGCAGTTACTACGCACACGATGAATAGTCTACCCGCCGTTAAAATAAATAAAAATTAGTGATACCCAAAATAAATCAACAAATAACGCAAAGTTTGTTTCACAATGCATGATCGAAATCGTCCGATCACTTATTGACTACAACAAATTTAGTTCATAATTTCTGAGAGAAATCGGTTTAAAATAGTTCCGGATACGACTGCAGGAAACACACGGCACACTGAATACACGAATGGGAGAGGCGCTCTATTAAGTGCAGCAGTAGTTAATGAATAATTTTTAACAACATTGAAATGCCCCCAACCCATAAGATGGGTGAAAATGACCAATATGTGTGAGTTCAACCGCAGCGACCACAATAAACACGCCCCCAAAAAGATCCAAATGGAATGGAATTGAATAAGATATGAGCCCATTGAGTAGAATTGAAAACAGCCGAAATCTATACATCTAATGTAGATCTGTATTAATCATCAAAAGACTATTGTGTTCCTTTTTTGTATCGGTGTGACAATAACTAATAGTCAGATGTGTTTGGTCATTGTGTCTGTGTTGTTGGCTATGACTACAATAGCATAATGATTCTGAGCCTGGACAAAAAAGGTGTATTTTGATTTTTTTTATGAATGACTGTGATGTTGGACTTTAGGTGTAATTTCAACTTGATAGTTTTTTTAAAATATTTCGTTCCGACAGCTTACCAGAGCAATAATGACCGATAGGGAGGAATTAGCAAAACAAGGTTCAGCGCCCAACCCTCACCCTGGCGGGAAAACTTGAGCTGACCATTTATTAAGTTCAAATGTCTGCTTAGCACAAACAGGTTATCCGGCAAAAAATGCATAACTTTATATTATTGTGACTGGTATTGATGCTAAGCTGTTTTGTTTCGCAAACAAACCATGGGGGTAGAAAACAAACCAAGCAGTATGAAATTTATCCCCTGCCGCCGTCGACCACGACGATGGGTTCACGTTAAAACAAATAAATATGTTCTCTATTCCTCCATGTTATATTCTAACCATTCTAATATACACTATTTCATTATTGCCTCCGAGATTTCATACAGCTCTTAGTAAGGGGAATTGCGTAATAATGGTTGATGACACACCGATTCCCATAAGGGGTAAATTTCGTGAGTAATGATCCGGTATTAACGATGCGATCACAGGCACATTTTACTGCAGGGGACTTCCAGCCCACCAACAAGCAAGCGGAAGTTATTCCAGAATGTTACATTCCATTCCAAGTGGAGGGCCCCGACAAATAAATTATGTAATTAATGATGACCTGAAGAGACTACTTGTGAAGATTGTCTGGTCATCTTTTGGGTTTATGGGATGACCAACGGGTGGGGTGATGGACAGATGGACCACGGCCTGATGACCCGGGAATCACCGGTGTTTAATGGCTTTGCGGATTTTTTGAACACTTACATTATCTCCATGCCCAGACCACAGACCACAATGTGGACAGAGTTTGTGTTTGCGATAAACACCATTAAATAGGAATTAAACACCATTATGTTATAATTATTATCTACTACTTCAATGAGTAGGATCGGACCACCATAGGCAACCTCCACACGGTACGACGGTAAATAAATACCCATGGAGCATGGAGGAAGGAAAAGTTCCTCCCTGCTGATGCATGGAGTATGCAGAAAGGGGAAATAATTGCGGGGAATTGTGCACTTGATTACTAAACATGGGATTTGGCACAGTCAAAAAATGATGTCATAAAGGGTAATGGATTGTGCCTTTGATGACACATGGGATTAAATTGGGACACAGTCAGATGTCAGAGAAAGTAGCCTCATAAGAAATATGTTTGGCTATAGGGCCATTGCAGATTTGTCTTTTGAAAAATACAGGTAGAATAACAAGCAATTATCAAAAATTTCAAAAAGTCTGTCATTGCTGGTTATTCTACGTAGGCCCTCCTATCATTTTTTCAAAAGACAAATCTGCGATGGCCCTATCGCCAATGACCGTTCTCATGAAGTACTCTCTCTGACCATGTCAATTATTTTAATCCCTTGTATCATAAATGACACAACCCCATCCCCTACCTACTTCTAATAGGCATATATTTTTGAAAGTTTAAGTATTTATAATTTTATTTGCAAGATCAAGTCGTAACCATGGAAGTAGAAACAGTTATCACTCACTCCATGTCACAAAATGATGGATCAAAGGATCTATGCATGGATGAGGGAGAACGAAGAGGAAAACAAAGGATTCCGCCCAATAAGACGTTTTTTGCGAAAAGCGTAATTTATATGAACTTCCCATAGTATTCGTTATCTTCAAGGTTAACAATTCTACGTATACAATGACTTGGATTGTGAAGTAAGGTTCTTAAAATGGTTGGGTGTCACTTTCTCCAAACACAATGCTCTACTTATAAGCGGTAGTATACTGTCCAGACACTATTTATTTTTCTTTCCGATCCCATTTCGGTGGTATTTTAATTGAAGATTTCCACATGTGTTGCCTCGGTGACCACCCAGACTTGCCGGGAGAAACACTCCGACATGCATGGATCCTCTGTGAATGAAAACGTTACAAGGGCCACGTGGATGGAGGTGTCGTCATTGGGGCCTGGTTATACCGCTTTAGGCTGTGACTGTTGGCCGCAATCGAAGCCGCCAAGGACTATATTGAGGGCGCTATAATTGTATGACAAGCGAGCTGTTTTGTTTTCAACTCCCATAGCTCTTTTAGTACAAAATGCTATGTATTCAAAAATAAAAAGAAGAAAACAACAACAAAAACTAACCTACTTAGAAGTCTCACATATTTTTACAATAAAAAGAACGATATTCACCGAGTCCTAAACTTCCACCCTCTGGTCAATTTGACATGGGTAGTCCCAAGGCCCGTCGAGTTGTTCTCCGTCCAAGTAAAACACCCCTACTATGTGTAAATTTCAAAATGTCCGCGCATCGATCTTGAAAAATTGCCCTACCTTATGAGCAAATAGGACCCTTTTTCTTTCAGGGCCTAGGTCATCCAAAATAGTTCAAGTTAGAAGTCGACAACCCACACTGTTACCCTTTTATTTGGTTATGGGATATAGGATATTTTGAGGGTCTACAATATGCTTATGAGGCAGACGGACTGTTTCCAATATATTGACACTAAAAAAAAGCGCCTCAAATCACATAAAAATCATGATACTAGCTGATCGGGGTGCATGAAGTTGCATTTCACCAATGTCCAATTCTTTAAGGTTGTGTTTAAAGTCAACAGCCACAGCCCTAGCCCTAGCCCTAGCCAAAGTCATTTGAATCGGACTTAGCCTTGCACACTGTCAACAGGGCTTCTCCCTCGTTGAGTTTCGTGTTGAGGCAAGGCAGCGAGACACAATATTAGCAAATATTAGCAGAAATCAGCCAAGTGCGCAAGTTCCAAAACTTAATCACAATCTTTCTCTCATCTGACATTTTATGACAACTTGCTAAAAATCCTCCAGAGTGTTGTACACATTTAAATAAGACAATTATACGTTACTTTTTTTATGACTTTACATCTGGTTTTCCTTCAGGGTTCATCAGCCTTAAGTGAATGAAGCACATTACATATTTTTAGTTAATTAGTATTTTTTAAAATAAACATCTAGTGAATAAGTCCACATGCACTTTACTTACAAACCATTATCAATAACTGCTATGTTCAAGCGTTTTGTCCACACAAGTATTTATAAGGTAGACGTTTCAGGAAATGCACTACTGCAGTGACACGACCTTTGATTGCAAAATAATCTGAAAACTTATCTGAAATGTCAGAGCAAACAAAACCCAAATAACTTATAGTCTGATAACTTCCATAAATATAACGTTTGTCAGAGGCATTTTAGATTTGTTGTACTTTGTTCACTTTGTGCGGTTTTAAATACTAAGTAGGGAAATTATGCAAAGTATCAGAACAAGCAAGGCATTCACAACATTGGGTACCAATTATTTTTGTCCAGTTCTAGATCATATAAATCTTTCCACTTATTTCAATGAGACAATTTGGGTGAATCACAACCTTTTCACAGGGTATTATTTTAAGCTAAATTTTGATCTGTATTTAAATCCTTTAAATATATGAGATGTCACTATTTAACGTTGAATATTTTACAATGACCTTGTTAAAATGTGATCTTCCTTCACAGCAACATCATAATATCGTTTTGAATGGTATCGTTTTGATATCAACAGATATCACAAAATTGTTGCAAACCTATCAAAGGCTCGTCTCATAATGCAGTCTAAATGAAGCATACTTTTATGAAAATTTCCAATTCCTATCAAATAATACTTAATCATTTTCACCAGTTATATTGGCACAGTTTAACTTTAAACTTTCTCCGACAACTTCCAAGATAAACATATCACATAGATGTAGGGAGTTTTCACAAGACATTCCAAGAATAAAACCAAAACTTAAATTATGTCCGTAAATAATGAAGCTTGATGAGATTGATGTACTGGTTTAAACAACAAATGCCAAATCACAGATTCAGATGCATAGTACAACTTCACAACAAATATTTTTTCCTGAAAACACGGGACTTGTGATGAAATCAACTTGCTCTCCAAATATAAATCTCATGACAGTTACAGGACTGGAATTTCATCTTTGAGAGGGCAAATCCATTTTCATTTTGCTAAAGGGCACTTCCATTGGAAAATCTTTAAGTCTATGGGAAACTTTTGAAGGGGCACAAAGAACATGGCTAAGGCATCAGAGGCCATGGTCTCCATGTAATTCCAGGCCAGCAGTTAAACCTCAATGGCTATATCAAAACAATGGTGGATTGAACCATCAGTAGACTTGTCTCAGAAATATTTGAAGCTAGGCCAAAAGCGAGATGCTCTTCTCTAGATTCTACTCAACTTCCTTCATTTACAAATACTTTGCACAGAAAAAATAAAATAAAAATAATAAATAAAATAAAAGGTAGCTATTACCAGAATACGTCTAATGTCATATCCACCATACCCTACAATTCAGGGTAGCAATATATTACAGAAGACTGATAATGAGCACTGAGTTCTACCTCATGGTTGATATTGGTTGATAATTTGGATAGTCATGATGCATTTGAAACCTATCCTGTTTTGTTGTGTATATATGTTGGGTGCAATGGGTCGATCAGCGTGATCAGTCGATCATTGCCTGATCGGTGGGTCATGACGGTTTATCGGTCCATCCTGCTACCACCAGTCAAACACTTTTTCTTTACAATTCACAACTAAGTAAAGTCCGAGATGCCCTTGAGATTCGATTGATAGTGCAATGCGATTGACCGATCACGCCCAACATATATCGGAACTGCATATATACATGCAATAGTCATCTTACAGTAAATGCATACACCTTCATACAACACAAATGAAGTCATCCCTGTTCCAAAAAAGACTGAGCCAGCTTATCTTAAAGTCTGCCTCTTTCACTGCTCAACAGTTTTCTTAGCAGGAAAGAAGGATGGCCACACAGTGAGATCACTATAAACTACTTCTGGGTACAATTTCAAAGACCAGCATAATGGCTTGATATTTTTTGCTTAGCAAGACTCAGTTATAACGGTTGGCTGGTTCATAATTTCTGCTTAGCATTAAGTCTTTACGCTAAGAAGATCTGTGAAATTGGACTCGAGGGACTTTCTTATAGACACCTAGTGAAAATATCCAGCAGAAAATATAGACTTGAGTCAGTCATCAATCTAATTCCATATCAATATCTGGTTTTCCTGTGCCTGCTTCGCTGTTCGGAGTGTCCCCAGCTGGCGTTGTTCCATCCTCCATTTTCTCCTCCTTGGCATCTGATGCGCTGGCCTCGCCCGTCTTGGGCTCTGCATCCTTGGGTGGTTCTTCCTTTGGTTTGGGCTTGGGCTTGTTGAGGATGGCATCGCAATTACTCTTTAGCGACTAGGGATCAACAAAAAGAACAAACAATAAACATCATCCTTTCATCCTAGTGACTTCAAAAACAGATTTTAATAAAGGCCTTTTTCTTAAAAAAAACCCACAAATTTCTAGATTATCACTATAAAGCTCTCATAAACTGAGAAAATCATTTGACTTGTCATCTTTGGCAAAACAAGATAAAAAGAAGAAAACCCTGCATATTTTTAAAAATGGTTTCACCAGCTAGGCAATATCATGAAATTCAAGTTACACAATGTTAATCATCAGAGTAATAAATATGAAAGATTTTTATTTATTTCCAATCATCTTCATCGACATGACTCATTTTTTTAGCAGATTGTATCTGTTTAAATCAATCAATCAAACACTAATAATTTATAAATTAATAATTGTCAATTTTGCAATCAGACCGTTTAATATCTTCAGTGGGCTCAAGAAACTACACTCCGACTACCCAAGGTCTAGCATCCTAAGAACGCTCAACCACCAGGGTAAAGACTGTAAGCTTCCCTGTCAAAACAACAAACCTGAAGTCCAGCACCCAATGACCAGAAGAGGTCAGAAAAACACTGACCCACAGCGGCCAGAGGGGCTGGAGGCCTCAAGATGTGTTAAGACAAAGCTCAGAGAATGGATAAACTTTAACATCATTTTGCTCAAATTGGTATCTTAAACCATAATCAGAAAGGAAATTTAGATGCTAAATTATTTTGAGATATCACAAAACAGAAAAAACTGTCGTCAAGTTCAATGGTAATTTGTACTTCACTAGTGCAACATAAAGCACTTGAGTAAAACTACATCTTACTTTTGCTTTTAACCCTAGCAGCACCCTGTTTTAAAGCCATGCATTTTAAGCTGTACATTATTCCTTTCTATTTATTTATAAAATTACAAAAAAAAAGAAGATAAATTATAAAAAGAAAGACTGCAGTCAAGGCATACACTAGTTCAAAGCTGACTTCCCAAACTTAATTTTGGTCATATCTTGACCTTTCACAAGGGTCATTTTAGGTCATGTGGCATGTGGTGTGTTGTAACCAATACAAATGCATTATAAATATGGTTAATTTAATTGGTCCTGCCATGACAGTCTGAAAATTGAGTCGATTTAATCAGCTTGGGTGTGATCCCTGGTTATACGGCAGTTTTAGGTTAAACAGCTTCTGACTGGCACCCCCGAACAAAAATGTTGACAAACTGGGAGACCGCCAACTTACGCTTAGATAGCTCAGTTGGTAGAGCACCAGCACGCAAATCAGGAGGTTGCAGGTTCAAATCCTGCTTAAGTCAAAATTTCTTTGTTCACCTCCGCCCAAAAATTCAACTACATCTGAATTCTGTTTTGACTTACAGCAGTCTCAGAGCGGATATCCCTGATTAGCACCACCGGGTTCTCATGTATAGCAAGCTGGTTCTGTGCATTTATTTTACTGTTCCTCCACGCCTCTTTGTCTTCAACCCACTTCTGAACTTTATCCATATCTGCCTTCTCAATGTGAGAGTATTTGTCGTCCTGTTGAATGAAAAAAAATAAAGACAAAATTAAGAGAAGTTCTCATAAATCTCAAAAAATCATGTCGTTGAGAGATGAAAGGCATCAAACCATTTACATAGACAGTAAAGTAAAAAGACATTTGCAGAAAAGTTTCTTAAAATGGTACAAGTTGCTTGCAGCTACTATGGTCTCTGATAAAGCAAAATATTTGATTTGGGATACAGTTGCGGACAGACGTATTTTATCTATCATTCAAAACCACAGAGACTGAATGGTCAGAAAGTAGGAGGATTGACTGTGTACTGTGATGCATTTCACCACATTTTATCATATTACACGCTGGCATAGTTGATAAATCATTCAAAACCACAGTGGATGATAATGAATGGTCATATGGTAGGAGGGTTGACTGTGTATTGTGTGGATGTATTCACCACACGATTTCATATTGCAGACAAATGGTTTATTTATCACTCAAATCCATGCTGGTGATACTGAATGGTCATACAGTAAGAGGGTTAAACAAAAATTATAAAAGCAAAGCAATGACATCAGCACAGTAGTACAGTAATGAATCAGGAACCAACATTCCATGGTCTAAAGCAAAAAAACCAACATTCTGGTGTATTCTTCAGTATCAGTATCACAATAAAATCATCATCAAGATGAGTAGCTTACCCCATCTTGATATAATGTAAGTGCTTTCCGATAATGCACCAGGCATTGACCGAGCTCTTCAAGTACCCAGGGTCTGTCTTCAGCTTCCTTCCTCCGCTCAGCGATGGGATCTCCCACTTTCTGCAAGGTAGAAAAGTTTGAAATGTAAGCAAAAAACATTACGACATCAAAATTGTCAAACCATCTTCAGCTGAGGTCAGTAATTAGTTGGTAATGATGTTATTTCCAACGGGTACATTGAGCCTGAAGTTACTGTACTTCAATACAATCCTGTGACATCTTATTGACATGAAATCAAAATAGCATTCTTGGAAATAGTTTCTTCTTTTGTGATGTATTCTGTGCCTCAGGAGAAAAAAAAAAAATCCATAAAAAAAAAAACAACAACAAAAAACTGCACTTTTAATGGTAGTTTTTATCCACTATTTGGTTCACGAAATTTGTGTAAAGGTTTTTTGTTCTACTCTAATGTCTTAGATATTGTTGGAATATAATTTAAGGATAATCAGACCTTAACATTTTTGTTTTCCAATGCACATTCCAAATGTCCATGTAGATGTACAGATATAAATTTAAAAACACCTGACTCACAAACATACCTTTAGCTTAGCAAGTCTGTCTACATAGACACTCTTCTTCTCATTCTCCCCATCTTCATACAACCAATTCTCGGTATTGTCAAGAGTCTTCAAGAAAGCTTCCCGATCCTACAATAATGGAAGACAAACATGTCAAACTGAAAAACGGACTTTCAAATTAAATAAGACTAAAAGCTATCGCTATAGCATGGCATCGTTCTCACTAAACAGTGGTCCGCTGGCCATATACTAGTTAAAACATCCCAAGGACCAGTCAAAATTCACTCCAAGTTGCCCGGCTTGCTAGTTCCGTTCAGTGTCGAAAAGTATCCCTATTTAACCTGAAATATGGACAAGTGAGAAAGCTGACAAAGTAGCGAAAGGACAAGCTAACTGGTACCACTGGCTTGTCAGTGAACAAGTTAAGGGTGAACCCTGGAATGGTGGCATAGGATACAAGTATGGTTTGTGGCTACACCATGCACTAATCTCTTTTGAGTACTGTTGGCTCTGAAAAGACTTTGTCTTTATTACACCAACAAAAACAGTCATTTATTTATTTCAAAAACAGTATTAACCCTCCTACTTTTGGTAACATTTTCCAGTGAGTTGACCAACCATTTGAAACCATTCAACATAATAATATACAGCAATCAGACCGTTTGATATCTTCCTTGGGCTCAAGAAACTACACTCCGACTACCCAAGGTCTTGCATCCTTAGAACGCTCAACCACCAGGGTAAAGACTGTAAGCTTCCCTGTCAAAACAACAAACCTAAAGTCCAGCACCCAATGACCAGAGGAGGTCAGAAAAACACTGACCCACAGCGGCCAGAGGGGCTGGAGGCCTCAAGATGTGTTAAGACATAGCTCAGAGAATGGATACACTTTAACATCATTTTGCCTCAACTAAAGGGTTAACTCGTAATACCACTTGAACCATTAGATTATTTTAGATTGGATAAAACTTTGTTGTCCCACCAAGAACAATTCGTTTGGCCTTTTGAAAAAATAAAATACACAATACACGAAAATGAGAATAATTAAAACAAACCTAAACCATTCAACTACAGAGGTTCAGTATGGTGGCACATCTGTGCACAGAACTAACTGTGTACTATGTGAACTGTTCAGATACATTTGCTATGAAATATCAATTGCATAGTTTATCTATCATTCAAAAAAATAGTAAATGATACTGAATAGTTGGTCAGTAGGAGGGTTGACTGTGTACTTATCAACACTCATCAATCAACAAAACTTTATTCGAAAACCCTGCTTTCTAACATAATTAGGAAGTGAGGGTTGATCTAAATTCAACATTGTTACTTAATAAAGATTTATAGTCATATAAGTGTAACAATGTGTAACAATGTTTGAGACGGCATGGTGAGAGAATCTTGAAAGTACGGTCTGAGGTATCATCATGTAAATAACCTGGAAAGAGATAGTCTTCGGCACAACCACTCATCCATCTTAAGACGTTTGGGTTGATTTAAAGTCAACATTGTATCTGTGTATCTTACCGCAGGGGACACATATTCTCGCAGGTCCTCGCAGAGTTTATCTTTCATGTAATACACGTATTCTTCCACACTGTTCCTGGCGTCATTCCTCTCCCTCTCCAGTTTATCTTGGGCGTTCATCTTTCCCTAAAATAAATGGATTGGTCCAAAAAAAAAAAAACTTTACAATTCTGAGCAAATGGATAGAGAATATAGGATTTGAGGCATTGCATGGTGAGGTATCAATGTATATTTGGTTTGCGGTAACACCATGTGATTATATCTACTTTGCTATATACAGTAGATTGTTCTTGTGAGAACTTGTCTTGCTATTATTGTACTACCTGCTCTAGTCATCATCAGGAGACTGTCTCCATGAGTATCCATATACACTTCAGATGTCAAAAGAAAAGCAAAAATAGTGTCGGAAAGTAAACAAGTCAAAATATTTTTATATTGGAGCGGCTGAAAGCTGAATGAAGTACCAAGGAAGCTCTGTCCAGTACTATGGCTGTCCTAATTGATCTGTGGCTGTACTGACCACTCAGTGAGAGGACACAATGTGGTCAACTCATCAGTCAAATGCTGATGGGTAGTGACCACTCAGCAGGTATGGGTATGGAACCCGCTTGTAACCTCACAGCCAAATAAAATACAGTCATGTCTCTAAACGTCATTAAACCACATATTTTATTGGCCCCTTGCACTGATGTCACACAGGATGACAGTCTACCCATGCAGAGCCTGATACTTCACGAAGGCAACAGAGGAAATTGCCTCCGTTGCCCCTGGTCATTGTGTATTACTTCATAGATTTCAATTGTTGAGTGGAGGCAGCCGGCAGAAACTCACCTCTAGCTCCACCAGGTTGGTTAAATCCTTGGTTGTTAGACCTTTGTTGATCTCCTCAACGGGAAGTTCAAAGTAACGCACAGTCTTCTTGGCTTTCTTGGGCTCGTTCTTATCACCTGAATCCGCAGCGTCGGAACTATTGTTTGCTTCAGATTTCTTCTCGTTGGGCTGAGAATCATTTTCAGCATTCATCGGGGTCTGGTTGGTTTGAAAAATAAAAGAAACCATTATTAACTGGGCCTGGTCTTACCTTTATCACTTTAAACTTTACATTGTTACAGTTGTGATTTGTATTGCTTGCTACGAATTGACGCCACACTTAGTTGCTTTCTTGACTAGAGTTACAAACTTAAAGAGATACTGTGCAAACCCACAGATTCCCCAACACTCTCTAGGGAATGGTTTTGTCCGGCACTTTTGCTTAGCAAACTAATTAGACTAAACATGTCGAGTAGTAAATGATTATTTCGAGTAGGGAGCAGCCCCTGATAGATTTACACACACCCTCATTTTTAGAGAGTGCGAGTGCAGTCACACCATTCGTCTGCATTCCTTAACCTTAACCTTGTCGTCGGAGTGCGAAAAAGTGAATTTCAAAATATTTGAGAGACAATCTAGTTTCATTCACAACAGGAAATGAACTACCAATGTGGTGATTATTTGCTTTGATCATCAAACAAAAAATAACAATCGATCAATCCAATCCTGCAATCCGGCATAGGTATATAAAATATCAGAGGTACTTATCATGAACAGCCAATTTTTACAAAATCATGTTTTAATATTAGACTCATGTGTAAGGATTGGTTCTAAGGAGTGCAAAAAGCTCTCCTCAATAATTTATAGCTCTCCTCCTATTTCTTAAAATGAGAGACTGATTTTGTGTAGCATTTTGCCTCACTATACAAGGAGAATCATTCTCCAAACCTGGTCATGAATAATTCTTGACCCGTCTAATGAAATTGTGCCATGACTGCCTGTTCTGAGCAAGGCTGAAGGGCAGAGATGGTTCCTGCTACTTACTTGGTAGCACAGGCTGTATACTCCCCAGGGAGCTGAGATGGTTTAAGGAATGAAATAAATGGCCCAGTCAGGAGTAATATGCTGGAGCGCCATGAACGTCACTCTGTGACGAATTTGAGCACTATACAAGAAGCCATCAGTATGGTCAAGTGTGTCCATGTTAATGCTAGTCTAGTCCTGTGATCCATCCTCTCAGTCTTGGCTTATATCTTCACATTATCTTGTTCCCTGTACCCATCCTTTTCTCAAGATTTCCCTCTACTGATATTACTCAAGTATTTCAGCTCTATCCAATCAATGATATATTTCATTTACCTCCTCGTTACTATTCTGACTCTTGCTCTCCTCCTCTGACGTGGGTGAAGCATTCTCATTAGTCTGTGGCTCTGTCTCCATGGGAACATCTGCATCATTAATTCCCTTACTGACCTTACTGTCCTCATTCATCTTCTCTTCCCCACCTTTGTCATTTTGGTCCGAGGCCTGTGGAGGGATCTTCTCCATCAAGGAGGCAGATGATACCTTGAAGATGCCGTGGCCACTGACCCGAACCTTCACTTTAACTTTTGAACTCTCTCCCTCAGCAGTTGGCTTGACATTCTTTATCTCAAACCGACCTTCATTTTTGCAAAAATGATAAAAACGTTTAAGTAAATGCCTTGAGAAATGGCAGTAACCACTTAGTGATTTAAACAGAATAATATACAGCAATCAGACCGTTTGATATCTTCCGTGGGCTCAAGAAACTACACTCTGACTACCCAAGGTCTTGCATCCTTAGAACACTCAACCACCAGGGTAAAGACTGTAAGCTTCCCTGTCAAAACAACAAACCTGAAGTCCAGCACCCAATGACAAGAAGAGGTCAGAAAAACACTGACCCACAGCGGCCAGAGGGGCTGGAGGCCTCAAGATGTGTTAAGACAAAGCTCAGAGAATGGATAAACTTTAACATCATTTTGCCTCAACTAAAGGGTTTACTCCACCAGGGACAATTCGTTTGGCATTTTGAAAAAAATACAATACACAGTACACGCATAAAACCATTAAACATTAACTGCAGAAGTTAAGAATGTGGCACAACTGTAAACAAAACTACCTGACTACATGTTCATACAATTCAGATGCATTTGCTTCATGATATACTGCAGGCCAATATAGTTTATCATTCTGCAACAACAACATACAAATATTGCCTGCTTCTAGTGTAGATGGTTCAAACTACGACTCACAAGGTGATCCTGGAGCGTGCTATTTTCCTGAGGCAATAACGATGTTAAGATTACTAAGAAAAGTCAATTTTGTGCACACTTTAATTGGGAAAACAAACTGCAAATTATTCATATTACCACAACTTGGATTTCTTGGGACTTGTTATAGAGGCAACTCTTAAGAGTAATAAACATTTGTCACAATTTCTGTTGCAAATTGTGCAAGGGTTCACCCTTACTTGTTCACAAAATGCTTGTACTAAATGGTTGGTCAACTTGCTGGAAAATGTTGACAATATTAGGCGAGGTGGAGGGGGGGGGAACTTCCAAGCAATTAAACATGTTTACTCTTGGAGCAGAACTTACCTATACATGTATCCGTATGAGGTACTTTGATAACGTCAGTGTATTTTGCTGTTAGTTCAAAAGGGTCTTTCCTGTAGAATGTAAGCATCTTTGAGAATGGTGCTTGGTGATTAGCTGGGAAGACCTCCATCTCACTACAGGCAGCAACCAGAAGAAAAAAGTGACTTATCGTACAATTTTGGGACAGTGTTCAACCCATATCTGCCTGAATGGTCACACTGTACAAATGCTGATCCTGCCCAAGTCCATGTAGTGCTCATTGCCGCATAACAATATAGCATTACAAGTGTTTTTTTACCCATACACCAATGTGTGTTAAGCACTGAATTACTCAGTACTTTCCCGAACCCTGTTAACAAAATCTACAGGCATTTCCTTGGGGTGGGATTCGAACTCACGACCCCCGCCATTCTTACCAGCTAGACTACTGAGATTGCCCTACAACTGGAGGCAGTTTGAATTTTATTAGCAGCGGGTACTGCAACCATTAGGATAGATGTTAACTTTTGCATTGTGGGGGTTGTGGGTTCGAATCCCACCCCGAGGAATATGCCTGTGGATTTTTTTCACAGGACTCCGGAAAGTACTTAACTGTGGGCAAGTGGGCCTTAACGGTAAGCATTAATCACACTTAACCTTAGAAAACTGAAAACATTTTAATTTATTAATCACAAAATATCGTTTACAAAAATGAAATAATTGAAATTTGTTCAAAACATTGATTGTTATCTCTTTTTAAAAACACTTTTGATTTGCAACTTGAAGATTTGAAGTTAGTTCTTGCTTACCCATCTTCCCCTTCGGCAGCTTTCCATAAAAGACTGATGGAGTATGGTGTTAGATCTAACACATTAAATTCACGTACTCGGAAGGTTGGTGACAAAATGGCACACTGAAATTAAACACAGAGATCAACAAAAATATCAATACGCAGTTCACAGTGCTTTATCTATGCCCAACTTGGTTGAACTATGAGATCCATTTATATAGCGTCTTGTAATGGTTTATAAGTTTCAGTCTTAAGATTGCTGTGAGTTACTACCTGGAGAGCACAGCCTCGTGCCACAGCCTCATCTTGATTAAGTGTGGTACTCGCATCTTTCTTGAAGACTTTCTTGATGATTTCTTTCACTGCAGGGACACGTGTGGATCCACCGATGATTTCAACAGCATAGATCTCATCTGGCTTAAGCTCTGTATTCAAAAACATTTGCATCAATCACTCTAAACAATAACCTTCAATACCTCATTATTTATCATCAAAACCCCAAGTCTCTTCCAGAAAGGGGGTGGGGGCATGCAACTCACCAATCGAAAAAAATGAGGAAAATTACGACAAGCTAATATTTTAAGTGTGCATTGCTATAAAAGCAAGGCCAATATCATGTTTAACCAGCCTGCTTTAGAAACCAAACAATCAGGAATTTTATTAAGATGCAAAGAAAACCAAACAAACAAAAGAGATTTTTTTTATTATTATTTTGTTTACATATATCCACCCGCCATTTGCACGAACTTGTGCAATCAGGCAAACCCACATTGCAATTCATTTCAACATATTTCAACAACATCGCTTTCGTTTCTGTTTCATTGTTTATAAACAATGAACAATGCTCCCATTTGCACAGCCAACACACCATCATACAAAGCCAGTCAAGTTTTTAAACAACTACAATCAGCAAGAGGAATTTCACCAACCTGCTTTTCTAACCAATCCTATTTCCGCCCATTGTATTTATTCATTGCATCCTTTATCGAATTATGTCATATCTTGGCCTCGACTACGACCAATGATTTCTTTATTTTTCCTGATGCAGTGATGTTTCACTGCATGGCGCACGCATTTAGGTAAAAACAAAAATTCTCCTAGTGTGTGTTTGTCACCGCATCCCCTACACAAGAAGCATTAGAAAAACTGTGGAGCCATTCTATTCATATGTACTGTAGAATGTATGCTGTACAAGGAGCATTGTGTCTATGTCTAGACTGTAATGCCTTATAACGTACACTACGACAGAGCAAGAATTTATCTATCCTTTGATGCATGTGTTGTATCAAATTTTTCAGCGGGAATTCTATTTTAAATGCAGAATTTTCAGAATGGCTGAAATAAAGAATGCAGAAATGCACAGATCTGTGGAGAAGTTGAATGCCTGAAAATATCCTAATTTCCATTCTGTGCTTTCAGGGATTGACTTGCTTTCTCAAAGGAGCAAAGCCACTTGTTTGAGAAAACAAACCTAGTAACAGACCACCACACCCAGATTCATAGAGCTGCTTAAGCACAAAAAGTAACTAAGCACAAACCAATTTTGCTTACCAGAATAATTTTATCATCCAAAATACCATGGTTCAATTTCTTATAACCTCTTATGCCTAAAAAGTAGCTAAACAAAACAAAACTATGCTTATCGGAATACGGTAACCAGCCAAAATGCCATGTAACATCTACCAACTGTACGTGGTATCCTGCTTGCTTTTGCTTAGCAGAAAAATGTTAAGCAATATTTTCTGCTTAAGCAGCTCTAGGGAATTGGGCCAATGTCACACCATTTGTGACTGGTTTCCTTCTTACTTCTGCTTAGCTGAACATTGTTTAGCACTACTGTTTGCTAATCAGCTCTATGAAACTGACTATAATATCAGTGAATTATAAAAAAAACTTAACACGACAGAAAATTATAGTTGCTAATGATTTGTAATCGCACCATCCCAAAAATCTTTGGAGCTGAAACAATGTTTTCATTCTTGAAGATGAGCTATGCCTGTTAAAAGTAACACTGTAAGAAACTCAAAAGAAGGCAAATACTTTGCTTCTTAAATCTTTCTTTCTACCACACGTATCTTGAAATCGTTGTCACAAATCAGACAAGGGTTTTCATCTGTTGGACTAGCTGGAGGCTGGATGGAGTACCAAGGAAGCTCTGTCCAGTACTATGGCTGTCCTAATTGTTTTATGGCTGAACTGACCACTCAGTGAGGACACAATGTGGCCACCTCACCAGTAAGACACCGATGGATGATGACCACTCAGCAGGTATGGGTATGGAACCCACTTGTAACCTCACAGCCAAGACACACACTGTTTTACTTTTTGGTTTGTTTGTGGAATTTGGGGGATCCTTTTTAAAAATGTTAGTTTTTTCAATGGGTGTTTGGGGGCTGGGGCGAATCTCACTATTGGTGGGAAATCAGCAACGGATTTAAAATAAGACAACTTACTTGTCTGAGTCTGGACGGACTTGAGAGTGTTCTCAATCCTCTTCAAAAGATTGGATGCCAGGTTTTCAAAATCAGCTCTGTGAAAAAGGAAAAAATAAAACGTAACATATATATCTATACCTTTGTCTGTAATGTATTCACTTTGCTATTGGCTATCATTTTCCCGCCTATTTCTGGATTCCTTCGCACAATTCCATACTTCCCTTTTTTCTATAAATGATCTGCTTTAATGATTGTGATTATTTTTGCCCCTGTCAAAGGTCTGGTTTGGATCGAAAGCTACGGCCATCAACCCTACTTGTTTTATATAAATTAGGGATGAGCAAAGACACTTTGGTTGATGCTGGACTTGAACCTGTGACCTTTCAAATACCGTACAAGTGCTCTAACCAACTGAGCTAACCAGCCCTTTGTTGGTGGGCCGTCTTGTGCAATGCCAAACCTCTTTGCTCGGTGGGGGTCCAGTCAGAAGCAAAACCATATCTGCCGATGAACCAGGGATAAGCCCACAGGTGTAATGCAAACAACTTGGTAAACGGCAGTAGCGGGGATATGCACAACGAATGGATACATATATATCTATATATATATAAATCCCCTCTAAATGGGTTAAAAAAATATTTATATTTCACCCATCAACAATTACAAAAGAATAAAATAAAAAAATAAAAGAAAAGTAAAAGGCAATTGGGAAAATCTCACTATCAAATAGTGAAGTGTCACATAAGACAACAACATAAGGCAACATATTTTCACAACAAAAAATGTCTCAAAGACATCACGGGAAATGTTCTAAAAGGAGTATGAACATCCAGACCCGGAAGACCACAGAGGCTATGGCCTCTGTTGCCCTGGTTATGGCCTTGGTGCCCCTTCATAAGCTTCCCATACTTGAAGATTTTCCCATGGAAGTGCCCTCTAAAAAATGAACACAGCCTTGCCCTCTCAAAGATGAAATTCCAAGCCCTGGACTACAGCAAAATAAGACTTCTTGAAGGTTTTTGACGGTACCTGAAATGTTACCTACCTCTTCATACGACCAGATACGTCACGATCATTCATTATACTCTCAATGTTCATAGGAATCTCTGTCGCATTGGCACTCATCAGTTTCTTCAGTTTTTCGCACTCCTGCGTCAGTCGCAGGAAAGCCCGGGCATTGGACCGGATGTCAATACGGTACTTTGTCTTAAACTCCTCCACAAAATGATCGGCAATGACTTGATCAAAATCTCGGCCCCCTAGACAGGCATCGCTGGCTACGTTGAGAACCTGGAGGAACACCCATGAGAAAATGTTTAATTTGTAACACACCAAACCTTATCCCTCCTAACCTCATAATGGGCATGTTCAGAGAGCTAGATGTATAAACCAGAGTATGCACAGCCTACTGAATTCAACAAGCTACAACAAATTGTCAGACATCCATTGTTCTTATTGGTTCCTTTTTGTTACAATGGGCATGGTAACACCTAAAGAAGTTACAGTGCACACATTGACAAACAAGCATTTTCTGTCTTACATTATACAAATATTGAATGCATTGTCGCAGGATGTAATCACAAAGTGAATTCTGGACTATTCCACTTCACGAGGTGAAGCCAAATGAAATGGAAAAGCCATATTTCACTGAGTGATTATATTCTGCGACAATGCAGGAACAAAATGCTCTCACTGTCTGTTTTACATAACTCACACATAGATCCAAGTTGTCCTTTTTCACAAATTGAAAATAGAAATAGAATCTCATCTATCCCTCATCCTGAAATTTCTGAAAAACTCTTCTAACTAACGTGGACGACTCTAAGTAGACATCAACCTTGTCCGCCGTCACACTACTTAGCCTCATTTTAACAATCAGGAAGGAACTATTATTTTGGGAACAATACTGCGAATTAAGTGTCGAAAATCCATGTAAAACAATCAAAAAATTAATCTATGTAGGACGCACCAAAGTCATAGCAGTAAATTATGTAAATACATGGCAAAACAAAGTATGACAAGTGATGCGTGTTCCACCAATCAAATGACAAGGATCTGTGTGTGCGGTATACAATATTAAATTGAAGCAACTTATAAAATACAGCCCATATATTTAAACCGAGGTCAACCATGCTGCTAGTTTCCTCGACTGTGAGAAAGTGAGCTCAAACACTTATTTGTGCTCATAAGTTAGCAACCGAACAGCATGGAGTTAAACAAAAAAAACAAAAACAAAAAACCTACAAGCATTCATGCCTGGAAATTCATGCACATTGACCCAATTCACGCCTTGGCCCCACATACCTTTAATTTTCCTTTGTTGAATGCACACACAGAGACTTGAAGCGATGCGCTGCCCATATCCACAAAGACAACCACTCTAGGTTTCTCCTCTGGTGCTGGTAAATCCTGCTTATAAATACCATAAGCCAGGGCAGCTAATGAAGAAAGAGACAAAACATAAAAGTTGGTTTATTAAATTCTTTCAAAGAAATTTTCTGTTTCAGAAATGTGCTTGGTGGTTTAGGGTGGTTCAGTGGGTGGCATGGTGGTTTCTTTCCCTGCCTCCTACCTCTGTGGACCCAGGTTCAAATCCCACCTTGGACCGGAGCCTTGCATCTGGATTGGGTTTTCAGTCCCTACCTGGTTGTGTGGGTTTTCCTCCCACATCTAAAACTGTACATTTCTTTTTGTTTCCTAATCACCATTCTGTTGTTGGCACTTGAGCTGTTGAATGTGTAATGAAATAAACTAAATAAACAAATCCATTATGCAAAATTCTGAGTTAAGTTCCCTTTTACATTTTTTCACAGACAGTTACCAGACTTTCAAAGAGCAAGACATTTTGTAAGAGAGACTTGCGCTTGTCTTCAAGGCTTTTTCTTACAAACCAACAAAATTAGTTCAGTTTCTCCAGAATTACACTTCTCTTTATTGATTGATTTCAGGATTTTGTTTGTAAGTATTCAGTGACAATCAACCATGTATAGGTCTGACGGCCAAAAGCATCTCACACTTTACTCTGGCACACGTTATGAATGTTCGTATCTCATGGCATGAAAAAGAACAGCAGAAACTGTGCACAAGGGAGAAAACCCAGAAAACAAAAGACTTTTATTGAGTAGATTATCAACACATTTATAATGGTCTCTCAAGCCAAACTCCATTTTGATCGTAACCAGCATCACTCAAAACCCTTCAGCTTGCTGACTTAACACCACAACCTTTGGACTCAAGTGAGACTGGTATGCCAACCTTGTACTTAGCATGGTTTGTTGTGTAGTACTGGATTTATCATACCCAGGTAGGGAGCTAGACTGCAATTCTTGTGCAAATTTGAACATTAGTACCTGTTACACTGTGCAATTTGGTTTCTTCACCAGTCCCACAAATGTTTGCATATTCGCAAGACTTTCAAAGTCTATTGCTGCTCAGATGAAGAACATTGTGGAAAATAAAAGAAGTATTTATATTCATTATTCCCAAATGCAATTATTACATCAATTAAATGAAAAATGTTTTGAAAATGGTGTTTGTAAATGATGAGACTTACCAGCAGTTGTGTCATTGACTATTCTTAGACAGTTCAACCCAGCTATTGAAGCGACATCGAGTATACTTTTCCTTTCTACGTTAGTGTAATACTGTGGTACCTGAGTCATAAACAGAACAGGTAAAAAAACGAAACGGTGAAATATCTGTCAAACTCTTGAAAGGAAATTTCATTTTACAAGTCCTCTGATGTTTTAAAGCCCATATTCACTTTTGGGAACACCAAAAAACAAAATGTTCACAGATTTGCACATAACTTACATGGTATAGAGACGATGATGGTAGAAAACTTCCTGTGAAATATTTCTGTCTGATGTGTTATTGTTTTCGAATAATTAGAGAAATAAGATCCACAAATGATTTTTCGTCTCATGAGACGAAAACTACGGCCGTTAGAATGAATACAAAAACGCTGAATGACTTTGTGTTGTTTTCTCGTAAAGGAAACTATGAAATGAGCTGAAACTTTTGCAGGTTGATTTTATTAAATAACTCTTAATGCTCATAAAGTATGGAAGTATTTCCAGACACTTTACCAATAGTGTATAATGGCTTTAAAACAGGACAAAATGAACTTCTACTCAAGATCCACCCCTATCCGCCACCAGAAACTAACACTGTCCAATTGGCTTTGTCCTTCCATTCTTTGATTCCACGTACATATACCAAAATAAAAAATTACAAGGATGTAAAAATATTCAAAAAAAATTGGAAATTATGTACAACCCATTCGGGAAAGATCATAAGACTTGCTTTGTCAGAATACAACATCTGGCTCAATAACAAAACAACATAATCTTATATTCAAATCAAGTGGCTTTGGCTACGGCTACGGCTATGGCTATTGGCAGCTGTGACAACACTGAATAGGCCTTCTCAGCGATCCTGCCTAAGCCACTGCAGAAGCCATCAATCAAGGGCCACAGTAGCATTACAAGTTAGATACTGGAGAAGTATAAAATAAAATCTTACACAGACTTCTTTACGATACACTAGAATATCGAAATAGATGTACTCATCACAAAATTGTAGATAAAGATAGAGATAGCACTAGCATAGTAGTAGCACTTTAAGACTAACTAATTACAAATAAACTGTATTTAAGCTTTCGTAGCGACAACTACTATATCAGATGCAAACTTGTAGTCAGACCTCAACCATCCTAAACTCCTGATTTGTATGCAAGTTTTGCACAATCTTGTTGGACTTGGCATCACTGTTTGCTGTTGGCATTAGGGCTAGAAGAAGCATGCTACTCCCATGAAGTACTCCCATCAAGTCAAAATGATCCAAGGGTTTATAGTAAAACAGATATTAGCAATATTTACACCAATTAAAAAAAAAATTCTTTTGAGCAGGCAAAAAACAAAAAAGGGCAATTTACGACCACTTACCGAAAGAACAAAGTCGACGACCTTTGTCTGGAGACTAGCTTCTGCTGTCATTTTGAGTTTAGTAAGGAACATGGCATACAGCTGCTCTGGGGAGAAGGTCTCCTTCTCACCCAAATACTGCACCTAAACATTCACATGAAACATATAAAGCATTATTAAGGAGGGACCTCTATTCTATGGTGTGGGGCAGAGGGATATCTGGGTGTCTTTAGAACACCCTATTTTGAATCTGGACACCTACTTAATCTTTCCTTTACATGTAAATTATGGATGATCTATTTTTAAATTCACAGCAAATTTAGACGTCCTTCTTTTACAAACATTGGTTACAGCCTTGCATTGTAATATAATGATACCTAGTGTACTCCAGGCCTGGCATTATACGTAGACCATGGCCTCTGTTGCCCTGGTCTCAGCCTTGGTGCCCCTTCAAAGGTTTCTCATGGACTTAAAGGTTTTTCAGTGGAAGTGCCCTTTGCAAAATGAAAATGACCTTGCCCTCTTCAAGATGAAATTTTAGGCTTGGTACTCATAATAAATTAAAACTGGGAAGATTTTGGAAAAGTTTAGCTTTCCCAAAATAATAACAGGACAAGTTCTCACAAGAACAATCTACTGTATATAGCAAAGTAGATATAATCACATGGTAATACCGCAAACCAAATGTACATTCATACCTCACCATGCAATGCCTTAAAACCTATATAAAGTTTAGCTTGTTGGTAAGTATTCAGTGACAATCAACCATGTATAGGTCTGACGGCCAAAAGCATCTCACACTTTACTCTGGCACACGTTATGAATGTTCGTATCTCATGACATGAAAAAGAACAGCAGAAACTGTGCACATTACACCCCAAATAAAAACAATGGTTATAATATAAATTTCAATTTGCCTTTCACTGATGTGTGAAAGGCAAATTAGAATTTACATTCATTCCCCCGATGCAAATATCAATATCTATCTACATGTAATGGTTATAATGATTTTGCCCTTTAATTCAATCTTGTGGGCTAAGTCTATCATAAAGAGTACTTCTTTTTTTATCTGAAAACTTGAATTTTGTACTAAGAAACCTGATTTTTATTTGCCGAGAAAACTTGATAAAGAAAATCATAAAATGTCTTCATCCAGTAAACAATGCTCTATTATTTTTTTAATTTATCTTCAACAGTTTTAACAAGAAAGCTTCATGCCATGCATGGTTACACCTGGAATCTGCACTTTCCAAAAACAGTTATTCATCAGTGTTCTCCTTCAACCAGTTCATGTCGGGGTAGATACATGTATACCCAAAACATTTCTGGGTAGATATATAGCCGACATGCGTAAATGCCCGGCACAACTTTAGAGCATCCTCTTTTAGATAGTCAGTTGACCGGCTGACCTGTAAACACACCCCTGGACAATCTATACCCCCATACAAAGCAGGACAAAGGGTACTGGAATTCATGCTCAAAATCTTCCCATTTTGTGGGTGTTATTGTGTAATTCCTGATTCCAGACCTTCTTACTTTTGTTGTACAAGCGAGGATTACGAGAGATCGATAGGCTGCCACCATTGTTTATCACTGCACTCAGCATAAGGGAGGCAAGTCTGAAATTCCAGCTAACCATGGCCGATTATCACCCATGGTTTATGGCCAAGGTTGGGGCCTATTCATGTTAAGACATTCCATAATTTCCCAAAGAGAAAGAAAAATCCCGGTACATTTTATGAGCAAATTTGTTGTCTTTATTTTATTTAGTCAGAATTTCATTGCGACAACAATATTCTCAACAACAAAACTAATTTTGGAAACCCTGAAAAGGTTTCGAGAAATAACACCATGCAGAGGCACAATATTTTTTTGGTAATACCGACATGAAGTATTTAACAGTGGTCCACACCTGAGGACCGAGGCCTGGAATTTCGTCTTTGAGAGGGCAAGGCCATTTTCATTTTGCAAAGGGCACTACAATCGGAAAGTCTGGAAAGGGCACCAAGGCCAAGACCAGGGCAATGGAGGCTATGGCCTCCGTGGACTTTGTGTAATTCTAGGCCAGGGACCAGTCAAATTAGTCCGGCTGGATAGTATATTGCCTTCCGCTGCTACACCTGTATGTAAACATCTCCCTGTCCATATAGCTTTAAATGACAAGTCCAATAGAACTGGCAGTACTGAAAGGAAACCTTAAAATATGGAACCCATCAAAAAGCTGGCAGACCAATTAAATGACAAGTTAATTGGTCCTGCTGGGACTAATTGGGTATCAAAGTCTTCAATATCCCAAGCATCCATTACCTTAACACCCACACCTCCATCTGGCATCCTGACTACCTCATTGAGCATTCTAGGAAGTTCAGCTTGTACCAAGGGGTCATCATACTTCCGACCAACAAGCCGCTTGAAGGCTGTAACTGTATTTTTATAATTTGAGATAACCTGTCAAGAAGAGAAGACAAGATAACAAAGCTAAAGATAACACATAATTCTTGCCTTTGACATTTTTCCTATTAAATTCACAACAGGGATAATGATAATCAATACAAGACGCCTGCTCTACAATGGCAGTGTGGTGGTTGTGGGTTCGAAACCAACCTGAGCAGTATGCCTCTTGTTTTTAACCCCGCACTTGGGAAATCACAGAGTGTACATGTACAGTGCTTTTCTTTCACACATCGGTGTAGGGTAAAATCCCTGATGTAACTATCATATTATTAAGATAATCAATGTGTTTGAGGAAAGCCCCACTAAAAAAAACCTTTCCGATGAAAATCATCACTAAATAGAATGTTAGTATGTTTTGGTGGTTTTGTTTTGTTCTGGATTTTGTCCTTTCTTGTCTGTGGGAGGGGTGTCATTTGTTCGGGGGCGGGGGGACAACAATCAAAGATAATGACCCAATACAAACCTGTGTCTTTCCTGCAGATCCAAGCATACGATTATGCTCTCCAAAACTCACGATTGTCCTGCACAAAAAAGAAAGAAAAGAAAATGAACAAATGATAGGTAAATGTACATTGTTAAAAACTGTGATCTCACAAAGGAACTCAGCAACAGTTCAATGCACATTCTTAGAAACTCTTTTATTGTCAACCCATTGTAGCGAAGAATGTGTTCCAAAAACAACAAACTTTATCATAATATGGACAGGCTCCATTTATCCCTGCATGCATGATAAATTCTATTATTTGATCAACCTTGATCCCAGAGTGATAATATTTAAGTAAAGACTTGTCATCATTGTTGGTTTCATATTTTAACAGACAGGACGGAGTCTGTATTCTTTGCCTTTGTGACCTCAAGTTGACTCTTTGGTTATACACATAACATAACTGATCAGTATTTAACGAAAATCATTTTTGGGGTAAAAATTGGCTAATAAAGTAGACAACTTGGCCCATGCTTGGCCTAACTACACAAAGAAGTTTGATTTCTTTATTAATTTGTTTTCCTTCAACTTTTGGTGTGACTGTATTACCAGAAACCATGTTAAAAAAAAAAACAGAAAAAAACAAATCACAAAAAACACTGGAAAACAGTTAGACTTCTTAACACATGTCCCATAACTCGGAAGTAAAAACTATTTGCACTGTATTCAACTTCTCCAAGTCCTCCCTTTACTCCTGTTGATTTCACTGCAGCATAAGTTTAGTGTATTACAAATCAACTTCACCTGTGCACACATTCCCTCTGACTTCTCACATTATTGTTTGAACATAAGTGTACGCCTGCTGCAAATCAACAGAAGGAAAGTGACTTGGAGAAAATCCATGCAGAGCAAACAGTGTGATTTTGTCTTTTGCCCAAAACATTGGACAGAAGGCCCGAGGCCTGAGATTCTAGAGTTGGGCCAGTAAACTCCTGACCAAACAGTCCTGGTTTCTTGTGTTTTTCAATTAAAAAAATAAAGTTGTATGCCAAGAGCTGTATCCTTTATTATTTTAACTTGATGTCGTTCGCAGTAAAAGTCATATGATATACATGTTTTTACCCATATGACAAGTTAAATAAATCCTCTCTTAGTGCTTGTTCAAGTCAAAACAGTTTTAACGTGTGTAACTTAAATTGTGCAGAGGTTTTTCTCATTTTGATTCTGGTCTGGTAAAAAACTTCTGGTCCATTAACACTTTGAGATACAAGCCCTCTTAGTCTTATCAAGTTATTGATTTTGCCCCCAAATTCACGCCCTGTTGGAGATAATAAACAAGTCCTCTTGCCCTGCCCGTCGCACTGGAGTAGTTTTCTGGTAGTTTTGGGTGATTTCCTGGTGGTAGTTTCCGGTGTTTTCTGGTATAAGGAAAAATTGCCATTCCGACTGCAACTTTCTAGGGGATTTTTTTAAAAACTTTTTAATGGATGTATTGTTGGGCTTTTCTTTCCCCTTTTTATGAATATTCCCCTCAAGGAATTAGCGGCTAAAATGCTAAAAATATTATAATTGACCTTTAAAAAAGAAAATTCAAGCCGACATTCTACTGCACGGTCAGACCTCTCATGCCCAAAGGAACTAAATCATTAAATGGCATTTAGCAAGTAGGCCTAGCAGTAGCATTGTCAAGACCACCGTCGTGAAAATGGTTTATTTTTCATGATATTGACACTCTCTGTAATCGTCAAAATACCTATTCCTCTGTGTACCCCATTCAGAAAAGTTTTCATATCCGACTGCTTCTTTCTAAATAATTTTTTAGACTTTTTAATGGATGTTGGCCTTTATTTCCCTTTTAAAAAATATTCCTCTCGAGAAATCGGTAGCTAAAACGCTAAACATTGACGACCTAAAAAAGAAAATTCAAGCGGACATTTCGGCCGGCACTTTTGCGCATTCATGTCCAAAAGAACTTTAAAAAAAAAGGGGACATGGACTGGAACGTCCCTGAAACCAAATGCCAATTAAATAAACATACATCTTATCAACCAACGTGAATTGAAATGTGAGTTTCAGTCGCCCAACCAAACCAGGATTGACTCCATACTTCGACGAGGGGCGGAAGCCCGTGAATTAAACTTACGGTGTACGCCGGTCGCTGTCTTCGTTTGCTATCGTTTCGATTCCACCTCCTCTTGCCACCGCTATGTAAGCTGAGCTATTCCCCACGTCGAAACCCACCACGGCCATTCTAAAAACACTTGTCTTGTAACAAACGAGGAAGATGTGCTACGTTTCTTGGTTAATAAATACTGTACAAAATTACTACATTTATGTGAAATTAACGAACAGTTCTCCCCGAAATATAAGATCACCGGCACATGTCTAGAAAATTCCTTGCATTCATGTACGCATGTCTGCCTTGCTTATTTGACCCACACAAACTACGTACCGTTCGACCGTGTGTAAATTGTGTGACCTCATGTACCGTCTGGTTTCCGTCGATATCATCAATTTAAACGCGCGTACATTTTAGTGCGGGACCAGTTTATTCTTAGCCATGTGGTCCTTTGTACCATTGACGTCACGCATAATTTATAAGCGTTTTCATGGGCTGTACAACTTAAGTGTACAGGATCAAAGTTTAGAGAATTGAATCGTCAACAATTTGAAGTTAAAAACAAGAGATTCTTAAAAAAAAAATACGCAGATCATAGCATAATATCTACTAACACAGTATCATAAATTATAAAAATTAGCAAGATTGCCTAATAACAAATTCCGACTCCATGTAAATTGACAGCAGAGGGCGCCCTCTGTATCCCTATTCTTTGTCCACGAACGCCCTCCGCACCAGTTGCAGTTTCAGCGTTCTGGAATGTTCCTTTTTTCGAAAGTTCTGGCTTTGTTTGCTTTCTCAATAGGGACCACCCCGGAATGTTCTTTTCCCCCAGAACGCGACCCGCTCCATGTGATATATAAAGGCGAACGGAACTTAAAGGGGATGTGACGTCATGATTACAGCAGGCCAGTGGCTGGCTGTAAATGGAAAGATGAACTCCCCACCCCCTTTCGCACGCGCACAAAGTAATAAACTGGGATATTCCATTTACTGCTAAAACCATGACGACACTGCCCCTTTAATCGCCTGACATACACCAGCTTTAGAAATGAAAGAAGAAAACAAAGGCGGGACAAGTTTACAAAACTTGCTCCTGACCAAAAGAAATTAACAAACTAATTCATTACACTTTAGAGATAAATTAATTATTGAAACCAACATTCACTAGAGTAATCATCCATCAAAACCAAGTAAAAACTATGGGTCAGTTTGGGTTAAAGAAATAGAAACAGGACTCAGTTATGGTGTTTTCTTAATCCTTTATCTACTGAAAAAATCTATGAATAAAAAAAAAAAAAAAAAATCTTACCTCTTGAAACTTTTATGGAATTACAAAAAACAAAACTTAATTTTACCAATGGAGGGAAGATCATTGCCTCCATGGTTGTACTCAAAATATGAAATTAAAATAAGTGAACATGAATGACAAGCAGATTTGTTTTTAAAAACTCAAGGTTTTAGCAATTTGCATATCGGATTCGTAGATAGCAGAAATCTAATCAAGTCCAAAGGCCTATTTTAAAGGGTAGACAATTTTTCCCAAGTACATAAATCACAAAATAATGTTTCCGACTTCTCTAGTTTGTATAAAATGAATACATCATTTTTATAAATCTACTTTGACATGTATATGAAGGCTGATGATGCAACTTAAAAGCCAGATAGGACAAAAACATTAATGGCATTTAATGAAAATTGTCCTCTTGATATGCCATACAATTTTGTTTAAATGATTTCCCACTGTTTATTCCCACGTATGTTTTATTTTAAGAATAGTAGTATGAAATAAAAGTTGACTTGATTTGAAATTGTTGATTTTCCTTCATGGGTTTTTTTGCCAAGGGAGTTTTGACTTATGTGTCTTATTAGATACTGACGTCGCACCATAAGGCATCTTATAAAAACTCACTTCCAACAAATTTTGCATTCAATTAAGAGATATTAAATTGAATTTTTTGTTAGGAACAACTTTTAGAACCTTTCAAGTCACCTTTTATCATCTGGAACTATAAAGTCAAACATTTAGGAAATTTCTGTTGGCAATTTAGAACCTGTTTATATGCTGAAAAGAACAAAGTGTTACAGATAATGGCCGCTTAAGTTACTTGCAAATTTCCTAAAGTAACAATTATCAGTTTTAATATAATTTAGAACAATATGTTCTAGCGCATTAGTGTAAAATAAGCATAAATTCCCCATATAGAACACACTTTAAGTAATAGACCTTTTGATTGCATGGCCACGATGCCTGTCCTATACACCTTTATCTTGTTCCCACCGTCTTCATCTTGTCCCCCGTCAACCATTACACCCATGACTACTGATTTTGATTATGTGAAAAAGGAACCTGACTATTTCCCTTCCAGCTTTAGTTTGGTGCATTGGTTTGATTGGCAGAAAAATGAGATGGCTGTACCATGATAAAAGTCTATAGATCTTTCTTTTGTAACATCACAGCCATGATTTTTGCATATGGGGGGCCTTCGCTGCAAAAAAATACAACAGTTTCTTGTTTGACCAATAATGCTTTCAAATTAATATTAAAGGCAGGGTATACCTTTGGTATTTGGAACCCTACGTTTTTTTCAATCCTAGTTGTTGATATATACCATAAAATTAACCTCTGAAATTTTTTTAGATGTTAGCAATCTTGACTAATAGGCAAAAACCTGGAGCGGTCATTTCAATGCAGAAGGATCCGAAAATGCTGAAACTGCATGTTTTTTATTCTGTGAAATCATTACACGAAAAAGGCTTCATGCCTGAAGCCTTTCTCAGATTCAAATATTTAAGAGAGAAATTACCTCTTTCTCAAAAACTATGTTACTTCAAAGGAATCGTTTCTCACAACATTTATACTATCAACAGCTCTCCGTTCTCCTTACCAAGTGAGTTTTTATGATCATTTATTTTTGGAATAATTACCAAAAGTTTCCCCTGCCTTTTATTACAAATAAAATTTACTCTCCAAAATGAAAAGTAAACTTACACTTGCATTAATAAGTTTTAATATTTTACCAAAAAGGGTACATTTTCACCAAGCCAGTTTATACATTTTTGGATACTCAAGGCCTCCCATATAAAATGGTGATCAATGTTTGTAAACAAAAGAAAGATATACAGAGCCTAATGTAAGGCTGTGTCCAAATTAAGTGACTTTGACTGCAGCTATTGGCTGCTGAAGCCATCAATTCGGACATGGCCTAACCAGCCCCTAAAGTCTGGTCCCTTCATAAAACAAGAGTTGTACTCAACTGCAACTTCCACAAGGAACCTGACAAAGGTGGCCACACATTAAAACGTTCTATTAGAAAACAATTTTAAACTAAAAACATTAAATCATTTTTTCTATTATAATAAACTCGCAGAAATATGATAACAAAGCCGCCCGTCCTCAAGTTCTGAAATTCATAGATGAAATCAACATTTACTGTGTTATAAACAATAATTTTTTTTCAAAAAAGTCCCATTTCTTTTATGAGACAGATCTTTACAATGATTTGATTTTACAAGACAATATTACATGTTTACAGTGTATATCTAGAGAAAAGAGAACTTAAGCCCTGAATGGGTATCCAATATGGTTGCGTAACGAAACTGACCAATCACAAGAACTATGTCATCCCTAATTGTACAATAGGGGCCCATTACATAAGTCGTCTAGCCCATTACAAAATGACCCAGATGTTTCTTAAAACTAAAGAACCAATTAGTCCATTGTCATTTTCAAAAATGGGTGATTAACCAGGGCAGTAGGTGGCAGCAGACTTACGGTAATTGGGTCAAAAGAGTTATATAACTCCATGGTAAACACATTGGCATGCTCAGAATAAGAAAATTACATGGTGTGTGCTGCCACCTAACATCTTAAAGTCTCTGATAACTGCTGGATGTACTTAAGTTATGATTTGCATACAAATATCAAACCATCCATTATTATCAATAACAGCAACCATGGGAGATGACACATTCAGAGTTTAGAGGTCAAGTCAAAGGTCACTATAGGTCAGAAGTCACTATAGACACCTGATTTTAACAAACGTTACGTTATTAATCACACCATGCTATTTACAAAACGTATTCTAAAGAATGTTTTTTTCACACCATTGATTGCCCAAAACGACAAAATGCCTCTTCTTATATGGAGTTCAAGTGAGGATATCAAAATTACATTACACAAAGGATATAGAAACGTGTTTCTGAGAAATGCATTTTTTTTTTCTTTTCATTTCAAATCTTTAAATGATAGATGCGTTTGACTGCAGCATGTAGCCTTGAGACCCTACATTTATTGGCCATTATAGACACTGGAATAATCGGAGACCTAATTTGCATATTGACCAAACGCCCGTATTGTAAAACATTGGCCTGCATTGGTACAAACATGGCATCGTGATCTTTGTCTTTTTTCAAACTGGTAGAAGCTAAATTATAAGTCATTCTGTATGAACTACATTTATCACGACGAAGTGTCTCATCTCTGTAACTGATAATCTGTGGAATTAAATTTTCAAATTTGATGGCTTTTGTAGTCCAAAATGTCGCCCATAGGCCATGTTTACACAAGTATGTTTCATACGCTTCAGTTAGAAAATGAGCAGTTTGTGACAATTGTAGGTGTCCCATGGTCATTGATTTCAACTGTCTGTTACATATTGCTTATTTGTTTTGGTAGACTTTGGTAGCCAATCGATTACCGAGCTCCGCGATGTTTAGCCATGTAATGGTCTATAAACAAGAGATGTATTGAACTGATGATGTGATGGTTTCCTTAATTTATCAGTTAGTTTCTTTAGCCATTCTTTGAGTTAAACTAAACCACCACAGGGGTTTCCCCTTCTTTTCCCCCTTTTTTGAGGTGTATTTTTCTTCTTCTTTCTCTTGAATAATAATCCTGTTCAAAGAAAAGCTTAAAGAGAATCAATCAAAAATTGCAAAGTTTTATCTGGTATAAAGCTTCTGAGTAAATTGAAATATAAATTATTTTTCTTCCTAAATAGCTAATATAAACAATGACAACCACTCAGGGCTTTCCGGCTGTCCTTGTGGCAAATAAAAAAACATAACAAAATAAAAAAAATGCCCAGCTAATTTACAATGGATCTATCATGCTCATTGCGCATGTAAACATTTGGACTACAGTATCACAGTAGGCTGGCACCTTCATGTAGGCAACAGATTATTAATGAGACGGAGGGTAGGTTCTAGATCAGGGATCATTATGGAAGGCCTTGAAGAAGAGAAAATAAACCTTTATCATGGGGAAGCCATCTTGTGTTGCTCCCAAAATTATCCATAGACACAAATCGAGGGCCAGCGACAATGAAAATCAAAACTGGGAAATCACAAATAGACCTTCTGCATACACCACCATCACTGAACACAAACAATGGAAACATGCATGCGTGTACATGTCATGCACAACAACCAGCCAATGAGACGTCTTCCTTTGACCTCATTGAGGGCGCTGTTTGAGCTTGTGACGTCATATGAAAGGGGTAAGGGGTCTATTCACAGCTCATGAATCAATAAGATTAACAGTTTTTAGTTTTTGTAGAAAATCAGTTTTTCTGAATCTCCATTTTTGATGTTCTAATTTACTTTAGATTTGAGTGATGTACTACTTGACTACCCTACTTGAAAAAGAGAGTGAAAATTGGTCAGGCGCCTGTTATGGATCCGTGCAATATTCATTACCGGGTATGGGGACTCAAGACAAAGACGGCTGTGGTGTGATAAATGTCTATGAAGAATAGATATATCTTCTCATCAACTCATCAACCTGTCTACAGCTTTCTCAACATCCCAACTTGTGGCTGATAGGGCATCCCTTGCAGATGTCTGCAACAGAAAAAAAGAAAACACAAATAAATTGGAAGATGTATTTCTTGGGGCATTCAGGATGGCTTTTCATTTCTGTGGACCCTAGTTCGAATCCTGCTTCAGACTGGAGTCTTGCTTTTGGATTATGTTTTCATTTCCTTCCCTTGCCAAAACTTAGATTTGTCAACATTTTCTCTGCACAAGTATCCTCAGGACTAAGGGTTACAGTGCTAGGCACTTTTGAGGGTTCTTGGTTTTGTTAACAGAAAGATGGAACAATAATAACAATAGAGGCAACAATAATTAACATCCTGTCAAATTAATCAGTATTTTGTGTGAAGCTTGAACTGCTGTATAACGATTAATCTTTGCAAATTTAGGTCAGTATGTAATTAGAAAGAGCCAAGTCATACATTTTCAACATTGCAAAATCTAGTTGTGCTGTTACATATAATACCTTTTTGTTGATCTTTCATTTCATTTCATTTTTATTTTATCAAGTAATTCTGGCTGTGAAGCCAATGATGATCAGTGAAGCGAACCATGGAGAGAAGACCAGGAAAGAAGTTTCAGTTTTATATATGGGAGGTCATACCCGATAGGGGGTCACGTGACTGCATGTAAACATTGTTGCACAATCGGTCTATTGCATCCGTGCCTGCTGGCCATTGCCTTGTCGCCCCTTGAAATGTTCCAGAAATTTACATTTCCCTCAAAGAGGAACTTCCTTTTTAGCCTTGGCCTTACAAAATTGAGGTATCAAGCCTAGAGCTGGGACCAATATTAAGTCTGTTTGATTCAGTTTGTTGGATCAATCATTTTGCAACAATGATTGTCCCGCTTATTTACCAATTAAAAGTTTTGTCGTCTGCTCAAACTTATTCTTCAATCAGCATATTTGTAACCAAATTTGATTTAACATACAAAACTTACTGGAAAGAATTGATTTGCGACATTTCCGTTTGAGGTCAGCTCAAGTTTAATCCAGGTTACAGTGTAATTGTCATTGACTTACTACCGCTTTTGCTCATTTTTAAGTCGACTAACATTCGCTTACACCTCCCCTAGACATTTGCTGAATTTCACAATTTTTTTGTGCACAAGGTGTTCCAATTTGAATATGTGCTTATCAGATGGTCAACATTCGCATCCTTTCGCTTAAGTAGAACACGCCCATTTGAGAAGTTGTATACTTGAATGGTTTCTTACCACATCAAAACCCATGTCGGTGATTATTTTAATTTTTTCGTCTAGTTCTGTACTTCTGTGTTTAGCTCCAGCGTAGGCACATGTCCAGTGTCTTGCTGTTCTCTGAAAAGCATCTTGGTTCTCTTTGTACTGTAAGTGGAAAAAAAAGAATACCAGAATTTAAATGAAAAAAATTCTAGTAGGGTTGATGGCCTTAGCTTTTGCTCCAAACCGGACCTTCGTCAGAGGCAAAAACAAGCACAGACATAAAAACGGATCCATTTATAAAAAAAATGGGGATTAAATATGAGGGAAGGAATCCATATATAAATATATATATATATAAATAAATTAGTTAAAATAAACAAACTTCTTACCAACCAAAATGACCAGGGCCTAAAGCTATTTAGCAAAGACGTTTGCTGAGCACAAACAGGTTACCAGCCAAAAAATTATGTAATGTTCATTGTTTGTGACTGGTTCCCTGCTAGTTTTTTGCTAAGCTGATAATGTGCTAAGCACTATTGGCTACTTAATGGCTTCATGAAATCAAACCCTGTGGTATCAATGCAAAAATGTTTAATAATGGCTTGATGTTTCCACTTTAGTAGAGTCTTTCGAAAAGCTTATTAACAAAAACTCAATTCAAAGTTTTATAATTTAAATAAGGAATATTAAAACATCATCATTGACCCCATTCACCTGATGGCACAACAAAACTTTACATGCAATTTGATACTGCAAGACAAGCCTAATGTAGGTTTGGCAACATTCAAATTTAAAACTTTAAAATGAAAACAAATATATATATAATAACAAGGTGTGACACATTTGTTGTCAAACTGCTACAACGACTAAAACTAATACCTATCACCTGATGAGACTTTCAGCTCCAAAAGATAAAAGAAGGAATTCCTTTGTACATGTAGTCTCAAAACGACAAACTTCATATTTGACTTTGAATTTAACTACATTTTTATGCCTCAGAAATCTTTTCATTTCAAGCTCATTTCCCATCCTCAATTCAATACCTAAACAATGACCATCCGTTTGACTGAGGATTTAAAAGTATTGCAGCTGAGGTTTTGTACATTCTGCTCCCCCCCCCCTTCAAAATGCAGTGTTCAAACAAACCCTCCTCTGTTTATAATTGTGCACGAAATTAATTTTTGATGGGTATAAATATGTTCTGCAACTGCCATAATTTGAAATTAGTTTTCAACCGCAAACATTCAAAACTTTGAATATTAAATGTGTGCATGTTCCTATAAAATATACACCAATCTGCTAATTGGTGAATATAATTGGTAATTATTTCCTCGATAAATGAGCAAACATACATAAAAATTAGTATTTTTCTTTCAGCCTTTTACTTTAGAGCTGTCCTTAATCAGAATGCATTCATCACTTGAATAAACATGACCCTAAAATGAATGGGCACAGCGGCCATCAATAACCAATGCAGCTTGTATCAATCAAATCTGACCAGTATTTGACCTGACAAAAGTGTCCATTTGATAGATGTACTTATAATTCACACTCCATGTCAGATTGTGTGTATAGAATGGACACACATACATACATATGTAAGCATGATGTATTACATATGTATGGTGTTGACAATTCCCATTTAATTACATGTAGTTGTCATTTTAAACAAAACTTGACGCAGAGTTGCTTTATTTGAATTTTGTGTTTTTATCAAGGATTAATAATAAAATATTAATAAAATACAAAAAAAAGCTTCAGTTCACTTAACATCTAAATAATTGGAATAAGATTTTAATAACGTTCAATGAATGTGTAGACCTACATGTGTAAATAGCATCAAGGATTCCTCGACATTATACAAGTTGAAAAATAACAGGCGAATAAAAAAAATAATAATACATTTGTTTCCAGGGTGATGGAGAAGATCTGGATATGTCACGTCACTGTCAACACAAGTTTCTTCTGATAGATACATGTACATGTAGATGCACGTTAAGCTTTCATGAAGAAAAAAAAAGATAAACTAGACATAATTGCATTCGTGGACGAATGCCAAGCTGTTTTGCCGAAAACATTTTCAAATAATACTCATCTTAATATAAAAGTCTGAAATTGTGTGCATGAAGAAGTTAATAACACAAAAAATAATGCCTAGTGAGATCGAATCCATTCTGTATTTATTGTGAAACTGTACCTTTAAGGTAACATAACCTGACAAATTATGACGTCTGGATGTCAATTCGTTTTCAGAGCATTTGTGACCTATCGAGCCTGTTTAAAAAGGAATTTTGATCATAGCATATTCCGTTAGCAATTTATGACTCCAAAGGGCAAAAAATGAAAAAATCTTAAAAAATCATGTGATGACGTCATCATGACATCACTTCACAATAATCAAAAACTTACCAGTATCTAACAACATGCCAAGTTTTAACGTGATTGGACCAACACTTTTGGAGATATACCACTTTAAAAAGTGCATCTTTAATAGTACGTCACGTGACCGCTGATGACGTCATCAACCTAAAACTTCACACATATGTTTGCTGCCTGATGGTCATCAAGTGTATCAATTTTGACGCGATTACAACAAACTTTGCCACACAGATCTTCTCAAAGTGCATTTTGAACAGTTTTCAACCTGCCGCTAGAGGGCGCTCTTGTATATTATGACGTCATCTGTATTTTTTTTTAAAAGCTGACCCTGGCTGGACACTAACATCGTTGAAAGCAACTTCATAACTTTTACCACTTTTGAATTACGAGTCACTTCCGGTTTCGACCGGAAGTAGAGGTCACGTGAGGTCATGCACACGGAATAAAATGAAGACCTAATCTATGCCTACCCAATCCCGCAAACAGAAACCTATGGTCTCTTGTGGCTGATTTGATACAAATTTTCAAATATTTAAAATAAAAATCTTTAAGATGACGTCACACGACGGGTGATGACGTCACTGTTTTAGGACCACTATTGCAATAATGCCTTTCATCACTGAAAGTTTCATTGCAATTGCTCATCAGGAACTATGCAAAACAGCGCTTGAAAAGAAAATTGCTGGAAAAAAATTTAAAAAAAAAACAACTTTAACGAAAACAAGAGCTGTTTTGCTGCGCTTCACTGCAAAACAGCTGACAAGCATCAAGTTACAAGTTGGGCATTTGGATTTTAATTTATGTCTTGTAAACATTGCCAATTGTGGACTGGAAATTGGACTTGTAAATATAATTTCAACAAAGCTTTTGAAATGAATCAAATTACTTCACAGAGTACCATGGCAGTCCATTATTTTGTATATTATTGATTATTATTTCTGATGGGGATTGGGGGGGGGGGCTCATTGAGAAACCTTTTAATCAGGAAATCAGTAAGTTTGAAATGAAATTCCTTAGCTTTGTTGAATATTTAATTACAATTTTTTTTGCGTTTTTTAAATTGATAAAAAAACAAAAAGAAACAAAGACTATCTAACAACAACAAAAACAACGACAACATCAACAAAGGCAGCAGCAGCAACAACGAAAGCAGCAGCAGCAGCAGCAGCAGCAGCAACAACGACAATGACAACAGCAACAACAACAGCAACATCAGCAGCAACAGCAGTCAGCAACAGCAACAATGAGAACAACAACAAAATCCTTTAAATCAGGAAAGCAGAAAGTTTAACGAAATTTGTTTACATTTCTTTATCTTTGGTGACTAAAAAGGCAATATTTAATTCTGTGTTATGGAGAAGTAGAGTGTAATTGTAGTAACACGCGCAAGTTTTGAAACTTGCACAGGCTTCTACTCTACGCTCAACAGACACATAAACTTTCTCTTTGCAGCATCGAATGGAGCATAATCAGTTAGAATATTTATAATTTATGACTATGAATGACTAAATGAGTAAAAATTGACCTCGGTAGTTGGAATTTATTTCTTAGTTCGAGTGTTTGAAGAACATGTAAAATTTACACATTTTGTTAAATGTTTGCCAATACATGGATGATATCTGCTTCTAAAATTAGTGTTTGTTTATATGGAAGTATGCAACATGTTTACCATTTAAAAATGATAAGGGCCTACATCCCAGACAGAAACCTTGCATTTGGATTGGGTTTTCAGTCCCTACCTGATTGCGTGGGTTTTCCCTATTTGAGGTTTTCCTTTAACATCTTAAACTAACATTTCTTCATCATCTTCTCTACACAGGTATCTTCAAGCCTACGGGTCACAGTGCTAGTCGTTTTTGCACGTCCCTTAGTTTCATTACCAGAAAGATATAATAATAATAGACCTACCTCATTCTTGAGGACATGCTAACCCATTTCGAAAATTTGGACAAATAATTTTTGAAACATGTTCCTTTTAACACTAGACATCTGAATGAATGAATGTACTCAGTGTTACAACAGTCCCTTAAGAGTTACATTTAAAGGTCATTAATGACTCATTCACTACCTCATCATCTATAAAAATGACTGAATCCTTGATGCATGATTTCACATTATGAAGGTCAATGTTTACATCAAGAATATCTGTTTACCATGGCAACCTAAATCCCCAGGTGAAACCTGATATCCCCACAAGGTTAGTAACGGCTAATGCAATGCTCGTCAAATCATACAAGAATGATTTTTATAGAATTATTGAGTTGCACGCAATCTCAATTTAATATAACAAGAGACTTTCATACAAGCTTATAATGACTACATGTATGCCACTTAAAAATTATGCAAAAAGAAATGGTCAAGCACACAACTAGTAAAGTAGTTTTTATGGCAATTCTTATTTGAAGGACAGATGATGTCCACTAAAATAAAAATGCTAAATTTCTTTTCATTGTGTGCTTTTGTTCCATAAAAATGTGAGTCAAACTTGTTTGTTGTTGTTTGAGTTCATAAGGAGTGTATCTGTCGATTAAAAAAATTATTGCATGGCGGTCTTCATGACGTAAGGTCATGAAAAAAGAAGTCCCTAGTCTGGTCCTTTGATATTACTAATTATAACTTACTTTGCTGCATTACCAATCAACTCAAAACAAACACATGACGTACAGCCTATGCACAGGCAACAGAAGCTCCCAACCTTTTGTCACCAAGTTTACTTATGGTTATAAATGCAAATTAATGCTCACACTGGAGGGGCGGGGTTGGTATTTAAAAATCTTCAAAATTAATTTTAAAATATTTATAAGAAACGTTTTTATGAAAAAGGTGTATTTACACTTCAAAATTAGGCCTGCATTTCTTAATTTGTAAAGAATGAAAACTCCATTTCACATGTCCTTTCAAAAGAAAGGGAAAAAAAGAGGAAATCAGCTAGTCAGCCTGTAAGTTTTAGGCAACAATAGTAGACTACTTGGTCTTTCCCATCATTTACATAATAACTGATTTTGACCCGCTTGGTGGCAGCAGAAAACAAGAGTAATTATCCATTGTTGACATAGTTCTGAGGATGCACACATTTTCCACAACAATGGATTTACCTGGTAATTGCAAATGCTGGGAAAACCCTGGTAGGTCTGCTGCCAACGAAGGTCTCAATTGTTTCCCATAAGGAAAGGTGAAACTTATCTCCCATCAGTTCAAACCTGAACAAGATCCTCCACCTTAAAAAGCTAATCAACTCTACTCTGAATGAAGTTTCATGACGACTAGTATGCAAATAATGAATGTTTATGAGTGCAATGGTGAGAATATTTTCATTCGTTGAAAGATGGAATGTTCCATTCAATGAGGTGAAGCTGAGGTTAATGGAACATTAAATTTTTCAACGAATGAAACTATTCTCTTCAGAATAGCAAGAGTGCAAAACATTCATTAAGCTATTTGCTTGTCATTTGTCCAAGTTGTCATTTGGGGGGAGAAAAACTATTAACAAAATGTATCAGATTGTGTTCTGGCATTCACTAGGGGGTGTTTTATACTGCTGTGTTTTACGCCCGTACGTGCGTGGTGTGGTCTAACATGCAATAGTCAAAAAAGATGGGACAAAAATGTATGGTTTATGCCAGAGTATAAATATGCCTGTGAATTTTTTTTTATCATAGGACTCAGGAAAGTACAGAGTATATAGTGCTTGACACAATTTAATATCCATTAAAAAAGTGGCTAAATATTTACTTTGAGCCTTGGTATACCTGTAAGAATTCAAACTAATGATTACTAACCTGTTGAGCAACAACTGCATCTTGTGGATCATCTGGCTCGGGTAATGACAGTAGGGCTTGGACAGAGAGTAGCACCGTACGTAGTGTCATGGCAGCAGCCCACTGATCTTTAAGGATGTCCAGGCAGATTGCCCCGGTCACTGAACTTATATTGGGGTGCCAGATTTTCGTGTTGAAGCTCACCTACAGGCAAGAGAGGTTCAGTCAGAAAATGGGACCATTGTCTTTGTCCCTTCCTAAACTCATTTGAGTAAATTGCTGGGATCCTTCCTCAATCTAACACCATAAGGTAACTCAACCCAAACTGTTGGACTCTGATGTTGGTGGTCCCATGTAAAGGATGATCAGTTGGCTGGTGCAGTCCTCAGTCCAACAGAATCAACAAACACTCAGTTAGATTTTGAAGGCTTTGGGTGATTTAGGATTAAAATGAACTTGGTGTGTGAGAAAAATATGTCGCCGAGCTTTTAAAACCAAAAGTCCTAAGACCTGGAACTTCTCTTTGAGAGGGCAAGGCCAGTTTCATTTTAGGAAGGGAATACCCGTTGGAAATCTTAAAGTCTATGGGAAACTTTGGATGATACCAAGGCCAAGACCAGGGCAACAGAGGCCAATGTCCTCCATGTAGTTTCAGGCCTGATGAACCTTGCTGTCTACAAGACAGAAATAGAATTTTATCTCACCAAACCCCAGAAGAAAGATAACAATTTAATGAAAATATACTTTATTTCTACCAAAAGGAAAAGGATATGTTTATTACCTCGGGAGGGTTAAAGGGGTAGGTTTCTGGGATGTTTATTTTAAGATGGAATGTCCCGCCTTCATAAGGTGTATCTTTAGGTCCAGTGATTTCTCCTTTAAGCACTAAGAATGAAGAATTATCTACAACATCCACTGAAACGTCATCTTTGATCAGCTGAAAAGAAAAATTTAACAAATTGAGAGAAACCTATTACATTTTGCATCTAGACTGATTAAATACATGTATAAGCAAACAAAACAATTTCATAAAGCTGTCAAGCAGAAAACTGTCCCAAGCATTTTTTTTCTGCTAAGTGAAAATTAGCAGGGTCCCAGTCATGAAAAGTATGCATTACATGGAATTTAATGGAGTTAATAACCTGCTTCAGCTAAGCAATATTTGTTTTTTTGCCAACCATTTGTTGTGCTCAGCGAACATTAGCAGGGAACCAGTCATAAACCATAGTATTTTAGGTGGTAACCTGTTTCTTCTAAGCAATTTATTTGCTCCACAGCTTTATGAAATTAGACATAGGTGATCTGTTTGGGGTTGGCAGATAGTCATCAAAATTAAGTGAGGGTCTGCATGGTGGAGGTAGTACAAAACAAGGATGAGAGGCAGGGCTGACAAAAAGGTCTGAACTAGGATCAAAATTTCAGGAGGCATGTTGAAACTTGAAATGATGGCATTTCCGCCTTTTGGTAACCCCAGGAGTTATAAAATTTGATGAGCTTTTAGGAACAGTAGCCTATCCTCAGTGCTAGATAAGTAAATCAAAGACCATGATTTCTTTATATCTGAAGAAGATAACAGCTTTTTTTTCACCAGGCAGAGAAAAAAGTCTGAAATTTCTCATACCTGTATAAAGGAAATAGTTAGCGCTATTTCACCGGGTAAGCTTTATGATCATGAGGTGTATGTGTTGGGCGCAATCAGTCAATTGTTGCCCGATCAGTTCATCAGGATACTTTTTTGGTTGATCTCGCTGCCATCAGTTGCACACTTTTTCTTTACAATTCACAATTTTTACAGGTAATTAAAGTCAGAGATATCCTTCAGAATCGATCAATCCCGTAATGTGATCGACCGATTGCGCAGATTGGCCGATCGCGTCCATGCATGAAGTATCCCAGAGCTTAATTTCTTGATACTGCTTACTGCCAAATTCTGCGCTTAAAACCCATAGAATCACAATTTACAGGGTCCCAAAAGCACAGAATTATGCAATATGTAGCACCATGATATTGGGCCTCAGGTTTTTTGAAGGGGCGTGGCACTGCAGCAGTGTTTACATGTGACTGTCCCATTTTAAGCATGTCAGATGACATAGTTTGATCAAAAGGAATGTTTTCTACACTCACTCCAAAAGTAGTAGTCTAGATAGTTACCTAGTAGAATCTGAATTACATGTATACAGATAAATAATGTCCGAGCCAGCAAATGGGTGATGTTTAAACATGCCACTGTGTAAAATCGGAATCAATACCAGAACAAAGGTCACCAGGGCATTCCACTGCTGAGCATGCACAGACCCTGCTCACGCCATCTACTGCTTCGTTTCACCATTGTTCACCCACACAAAGACGACAGATGGAGTTGACAATTTTGTAGATTTTTGCCCATTGTGCAGGGGGTTATTGTGAAATCCCCGATTCCCGACCTTATATGAGTGGCTTGTATTTTGGCTCAATGGAAGGCATCCAGCCTTGGTTCTGGATGTATTATCAATCCTCAGCCATAGTTCAATGCCCAGGTTTTGCAATTCAAAGTGCATGTATTTAAAGGGCCCATGAAGAGGTTTTTTGTCACGGAACATTTTTGTGGCTTAATATATGGTTTGAAATTAACAAAACATAGTATTAACTATTTTGATGTGTCTGTTATGCGTTAATACACTTTAATTGAGCCCCGAAAATGTGTGCCATTTGATTGCGCAATGATCCGTGACGTAGACTGTGGTAAAACTTTTCAAAGACAGCTCTGGTGCCCAGTGGTCAACAATGCATTGTATGTTATTGTCACACACATGGCCCTGGTCAGCCGTTCCACTGTCTACGTCACAGATTTTATGTTAATGAGGAAGGGTGGGCGGAGCGCAGCAACCCCTTAATTTTAGAAATCGTTATTTCTACGATTAATACGCATGTAAAAAATGTGAAAAAAGTAAAGATATACTATAATGGGCATACTTTATTTTTTTAACCCCCCCAAAAAAAAAATATAATTCATGGGACCTTTAACATTTTCTCGACAGAGAAAACAAAAATCCTGGTGCTATAAAGAGAATCTAAGTTCTCTTGTCTTTGTCAAGTCAAGGTTTCTTTGTTCCAGGGGTCACCTAAAGAAAAATGATTCCGGCATTTTAAAGGAAATAATCCTGTCAGGCTGGATGGGAAAAAATGGAAGATTCCAAGCGACAACTGGTTAATATGGCTGAGTGACCAAAAACTTGTAAACAAAACTCAAGTATGAAGAATTAAGTACAAGTCCTGATATTCAGTCTTAATAACGTCAACACAGTTTTTTCTCAGTAAAGCAAGGATAACTATTCAGGATATGTAAAATTCTACTGAAACATTTCAAGGGGCACTATTAGTAACGGTATTTATAATTGACAATGACCAGCAGAGTCAATGAGGAAATTGTCTCTGCTGAGTCTGTCAAGTATCGCTAATCAAGCATGTTGTCCCAAGCTGATCCATTCTCATGTAGCAAAATCAGAAGCTGAAGCAACTGACCTAAAACAATGATGATCAGCTTCAAAAGGTTATACAAAATATGCAAAACTACAAACCAAGTTTTTGTTTCAAATAAAGTACAGTACAATGAATAGTTTTAAAGTGGAGCAGTTATACATGGGCTAGGCTTCTCATTCAAGCCACTGTCATTGATTGGTATAACTAAACTAGTAATGCTCCTTTCTTTCACCTTTTTCAGCTCAGTCATTCAACACAAATATTAATTATTATTCAAATCGCAATGTTTAATTTTCAAGACACTTGTTGTTGGCAAAATATTTGATTTGAACACTTCCCATTCTTTCAATTATTCCCCCAATTTCTGCACAACTGATTCCAAAATTTGAGGTTAACTAACTGACAGTAGTAAGACACTGACTCAGTAACAAACAAAACACAGTACACACCCATCAACCCCTCAGCCTCAGTCTGAGTAAGAAAGATTATAAGAAGTAGTAAAATTAAAAACTACTGTCATCAAATTGCAAGTTTTAGCTTCATTTCTAAATGAATCAACAAGCTGTTAATCGGAAAGAAGTCCTTGCTATCGGGCTCGGCCGACTAAACTCACCATAGCCATAGTTTTAGTTAAATAGTATATTAAGATAAATACAATTTCATCTTCACGACATGATCCTCACACAGTCTGCACACAGTTGCATGAAAACACTGATCATCAAACGGCATATCTCACCTCCGTATCAGCATTTACTTCCCGGAGCTCCCTCCTTATTCTGGAAGCTGCTATAGTAGCCATGAGGTAGTTTTAATGTACAACTATTCCCTATCTGTCTATGCCAATGTAAAAATCAAACCAGATACAAATTCAAGCACTGAAAGGAACATTTGCTTTCCATTTTTGTGTGCACTTTTTAGTCATTCGATGGCCATCGTCCGTCGTCGTCTTCTCGTCAGCTTCGCACCAAAAGAGGGCGGGCTCTAGAATAAGGTCACCGGAATGTCGGGTCAACTATGTGTCATACTCGCTCTAAAATATGAAAGTATATTAATACAAAGTTTCGTTCTTTTACATCTTTTAACAGCACCAATACATTTATCAAAATTTTTATTAAAATTCATAGAATAGTTTTGACTTGTTTAAAATGTCTTTTTATTCAATATAATTATTTTATAATTGTATCGATATTATTTTCGTCATGAAACATTTCCCGCGAGCGCGCCACCTCTCGCGCGCGCACATGTCAAATCTTTGTCGCCGAATAAAATATTACGGCGAAAAAAAAGTGGTTGATCGTACTGTATACTGTGTGCATGCCATTCACATGCACACTACGCATGGTTATTGTTAACGAATGGTGGACCAAGAGGTCGACTTCAAAGACAGAAAAATGCCGAATGTTAAAGTTTTTAGTGGGTCATCTCACATCGAATTGGCCCAGAAGATCGTAGACAGATTGGGGCTTGAGGTTGGAAAAGTTGTCACGAAGAAATTCAGCAATCAAGAAACATGGTAATGTCAAGTTGAATTTTAGAAATTCTTTCTTCATTATTATAATGTTAAGTAAGTAGACGTTTAGTGCAGGTGGTATGGATGGTGTGTGTGCAGACTGATTAACGGCCGATGGTTGATCATGGAGGTAGGCCTACCTCTGTACATCCATGTGTTGATTAAAAAAATAATGATCATAATAAACAGCAACTATTAATCATTTTTAATTAACTTAACTTGTTATAATGTGCTTTTGACATTTGTTTTTGACATTTGTTTTGACTGAGTTGACATTTGAATGACAATCTTGCACTTGCAGTTGCACACCATGCCATTGCATTGCTAGCTAAGCTGGGGTCCTATATTTGTGTAAATTTATTTGCTTAAAAATGAAAGTTAAGATGCAAGATAGTTGACAAAGTTAAGTGTAAGGTTAAAAAACCACCATGGTTAAACCAAAAATTTCTAGGCCTATATTTATAATTTGTAAAGTGCTTTAAAAAATTAAGAATTTAGAACCATGGATGGAGGAAGGGAGTTGCGATAATCGTAGACTGGAGTGGAGGGTTACCCTGTGGTTACCAGGGTGTACCCAGTTGCACTGTCATTATCAAACAAATGATCTTATTTGTAACACTATGCAATAACAGAAGCCCAACTTACCCTTAAAGATCCCAAAATTGAAATGAAGTGGGGGAAAAAGCAGAAAAGTATGCACCCAGATTTTTGAGTATTCAAACGTTTTGATCCTGCTTCAAGTAGGGGCAACATGGTACTAGTGAGTCTTAGATCTAGTTACTAAAGTGCTGTACTCCTTTTTTTGAGATTTTGACATTATCGGTCGTACTCCTTTTTTTAGATTTTGACATTATCGGTCGTACGACCGATAATGTCAAAATCTCAAAAAAGGAGACTGGGTCTAAGTGAGTCTACTACTACTAGTAACTACTGTACTAGACTGACTTTTCAGACGGCCAAAATAATTTGCCAAATTTGTACGCATGGTCCGTCATTAGCTCTTAGGTCTAAGGGACATGACCAAGAGCTACGATTATTGCAGCTAGGAGGAAGGAGTAAATTTAATAAGACTGATGTTGATTTTATCTACTGTTCTTTGTTAAAACTTTCAGTGTTGAGATCGGTGAGAGTGTCCGTGGAGAGGATGTGTACATTGTACAGAGCGGATGCGGTGACATCAATGACAACTTGATGGAGCTGCTCATCATGATCAATGCATGTAAGATTGCCTCATCGTCTCGTGTCACCGCTGTCATTCCTTGCTTCCCGTATGCGAGACAGGACAAAAAAGACAAAGTGAGTGGCTGATCAACCCCAAAGAAGTCAAATAGTATTTGTGCTATGTACTTTTCCCATGCCTGTTCTACATAGTCACTGTGATTCTATAGAAAAAAATCAACTTTAAATAGATATTTGATCTTCTCAAGTCTGAAATTTCATTCTAAAGAATCTTGTCAAATGAGAGCGGTTAATGGAAGCTGCCTAGACAATGTCTGAGCACTGTGGGTTGGGCGTTGCAGTAGTTTTTCCATTTGCTTCTCTATTTTTTCCTTATCGCATTTTCTTAGTCATTCTCTGAGCGTTTTGTAATTCCAGGAAAGGGTGCAATATAAATGTTGTTGTTATCATTATTATAACAAAGCACTGTTAACATGGCGTCCTAGTTTTATATTCTAATTAATTTAACAAATATGCTTATTTTTTATTTGTCTTATTGTTATTGGTTTAGTAGAAATAAGTAATTGGAAAAAGAACGGGAAAGAAAATGAAAACTGCATGATTAACATATTTTCATTTCCATCTTACCTTATGCTATCATTTTTTTTTCCGTACAGAGTCGTGCTCCAATTTCTGCCAAGCTGGTTGCAAACATGCTGTCTGTAGCTGGAGCTGATCATATTATCACAATGGACCTGCATGCATCTCAAATACAGGTCTGTATGTGCAGTATCTTGAAGAAAAAGACTGTTGTCAATTTAAACACTTTAACATACCTTCCACCTGTTCCGAGTTAATTAAAATTGTCCCAATTTTGTACATTACCCCTAACTCCCCAGAGTGATTTATTAGGATCCTTCGCCACTCTAACAAATTCCAACACCATATGGGTAACTCAACACCCAAACTGTGGTACTCTGATTATGGTGGTATTCCTGAACCCATGTAAAGCATGATAAGTTCACTCATGCAGTACCCAGTCCAACACAACCCAACAAAACCTGCTGTTGGAGTTTGATGGAATAGGGACTGTTAGGGCTACAGTTCGCAAAAATTTAGAACATTCCGATTTCTGACAAAAGGCAAAAATGAAAAAAATCTAAAAGTTTTGGTAAAATAAGGAGTTATGTGCTTGGAGAGATTTTCAATTGGGATAGAGTGATTTTTGTACATTGTTATGCATACATACATACATTTGTACATGTAATTAGCTTCACTTGCGCGACTTCTTGCTTTGCTGTCTGTGGACTCTTGAAATGTGTGCTCCTATTTCTGATGTTTCATTGTTGGCAGGTATGCTTTAGTCGCTTTGTGGTTGAATAAACCATAAATAGTATTTGTATTTTTTTAAACTTAAAGTCATTGTTTTCCCCAATTTTTTGGTAGGGTTTCTTTGACATTCCTGTTGACAACCTGTATGCTGAACCAGCTGTACTGAAGTGGATCAAGGAGAACATACCAACATGGGAGAATTCTATCATTGTATCACCAGATGCTGGTGGTGCAAAGAGGTTAGTTCTTCCTACTTGACAGACCAGGGGCCGATTTCACAAAGAGCTACGTGCCCCCCACAAATTTCCATGAAAAAAATCCAGATACATGCAGTGCATTAAAACACGTGGCTCCTCGTCCCCTCCCCCAGACTGAAAAGCAATGCCCCCCACCCACCCCCAGTGAAAAAATCCTGGCTACGCCGCCGTCGGAACACATACTAATTACTCACATAAAAGACTAAACATTGTGTCTCCGCAAACCTTCATCTCATTCATTGTGCCTTCACCATGCAAGCCTTCAAAGCATTTTATCCTTCTTGTTTGGCAGGGTAACATCGATTGCAGATCGTCTGAATGTAGAATTTGCCTTGATCCACAAAGAACGAAAGAAGGCCAACGAGGTTGCATCAATGGTCCTAGTAGGTGATGTCAAAGACCGTGTGGCAATCCTCGTTGATGACATGGCTGACACCTGCGGAACCGTTTGTGAAGCTGCTAGAAAGTATGTTAATATCAACCCTCCTACTGTCTGAACATTCAGTATTATCTACTGTGGTCTTGAATGATAAATTAACTATGCTAGCCTCCAAACTGATATCATGTGGTGAATGCATCTACACAGTACACACTGTACAAAGGTAGTTCTGTGTATGATTATTCCACCATACACAGCCTGTGCTGTTGAAAAGTTTCAAATGGTTGGTCAACTCAGGGGAAATGTTACCAAGATAATAAAACATCAGAAAACGACATTGTAGATTTATAGTGTGAAGTCTCACTTCATTGTGGATGTCCAGGACCATTTTTGTTCGTTTTTTTCTACTTCAAACCTCACAAAGATTTGTAAATCACAAAATGCAAAGCAGTGTGACAAATAAAACAAAAACCAGACATAATTGTAATACTTGTTGTTCCCGACAGACTCAAAGATGCTGGAGCTCTCAAGACCTATGCTATCTTGACTCACGGCATCTTCTCAGGCCCAGCCATATCACGCATCAACAATTCTTGCGTTGAGCAGGTCGTCGTGACCAACACCATCCCTCAGGAGGAGAACATGAAGCAGTGCAGTAAAATCACGGTGAGTAAAAAGTTGACCAGCTACGTAGGAAGATGATTCCACCAGGGGGGACCAGAAAATGAAATCTCTCCGTGGGGAAATCAAGGATGCGAGCGCGAAGCCTGTACGGCGTGGGGTTCGGGGCCCTTAAGCTTTAACTGTCTTTAACCTGAATCCTCCAAAGCCTCTTCTCGAAGCTGTCTGAAGGTTGTCAGAAGATGGAGGACTGTAGGTCTAAATAATAATTGCTTATCACTGGGCCTGGCATACAAATATTTATCTAAGTCCTAAGAATGAGGCTGCATGTGGGCAAGTGAGCCTTGTAAGGATTAATAGTGCTGTAGAAAACTGACAAACACTGTAAAAAGTTATTTTGGCCATTCCTTCTTTTTTTAGAAAACAGGAAATTGCATGTCTGTGATGATAACATGTAATTTCATACACACCAATCACAGCTGACTTAACACTGGCCTTTTACACCCCCATTTCAAAAAGGGGAAATAATTTGTTGTTTTTAGAAAGAAATATGATCCCATGTAGCTGATGTAATTATTGCATTGGGGATAAAGATTAGTATTTTCCTTTAAAACAATTTTTGAGGCAACTTCTCAAATCATCATGACCTCGTTTGGGGTTTTAGTGCCATGGAAAACTGAAAAATACTGCACGCAATTTTGTGTGCTGGGGATTTTCCTCTTTTTTCTGCAATTTGAACAAAGTTACAAGTCCAAGCACCATATACTTGGTGCTTTCCCCAGTCCTGCATACATAAATGCTATCTGTTGTAACTTGCTGTATCCAGAGTGAGGGTGGAAAGAAAAATAGACTGATCCCTTTATATGTAATAAGAGTTGCAAGTATAATTGTGTATGGTGTTTACCTGGGGAATGGTTTCCGTACAGGCTTGGTACTATACCTCAATATCTGATACAAATTCCATGATTTATAGAATGCCCCATTCGTACTCTGAACCTTCAGGAACCTCTCTCTATGTTTTTATTTTTACAAGATTTGTCTGTCCTGAACTTTCTGTTTTTTTTTCAGGTAATTGACATTTCTATGATGTTGGCCGAGGCGATCCGCAGAACGCATAATGGCGAGTCCGTGTCATATCTCTTCAGCCATGTTCCCCTTTAAGTTTGAGGTCTGCCCCCCCCCCCACGTAGTGATTCTGTGTACATTTGACATACAAACACAGGGCCCAATTTTATGAAGTGCTAAGCACAACCAAATCTTGGTAAGGTGAAACTGGATACCATCCAAGATGATATGTAATAGATATGTTGTGTGACTGGTTCCCTGATTATTTCTGCTTAGCAAAGAAGTCTGTTTTCAGAGCTGCCAACTCTCACTGAATCTGCAGAAAGTTCCCTGAAAATAAACCTATCTTTCCATGTTCTGATGAACAAATTTGAAAATCTCCCTGATTATGGAAACGTTTTCCCTATTATGTTGAATGTAATCCTAAATATCTCCTTGATTGTTGTACAAAATCTCCCCGATTGCAAGATGCAAATGTTGGCAGCTCTGTGTTATTACGCAATTTGTTGGGTTGTCAGTTCGTTGACATATCATGCTTGAAGAAAGTGCTTGGTGCCAGCTCCTAAAAAAACTGTTTTTGTTTCAAGACTTTCTGCCTGTCCTGCTTTTTAAGGCCAGTGGTTTCTGTCTGCAGATAAACCATATAGTCCATTTAACACAACAGAGCCAGTTCCCAGGAAATAAAACCCCAGGAAGCTCCTGGGGAACTTGAACCCAACCACCACCCCATGTTTGTTTCACACATGATGCACTCAGTATGCCAACCCCAGGGTTATCTTGCTTAGCCCTACTCCCAAGCAGGGGTAACTATTTCCTGGGAAATGGCAATTTTCCATGAGTTTGCCTGAGTTAACAATTCAAATGTGAAAAGGTCAGCCAAATTTTCCTGTGAATTTCCTAGGAAATTTGTCGCATTCACATGACAAATTTGTGAAAGAAAATATTTATACCGTGGTGGTATTATAGTAGAATGTGAAAGTTTACATTGTGGATTTTGGGCAGAAATCTGTCAAGTGAAAAATTACCACAAAAGTTGAAGACACTGAACAGTCATGGATCAGAAAAGTTTAACATTTATTGGTTGCATCATTACGAAAAGTAATGAGCTTTTTTCAAAAGTAACCAATGCTGCACCATATTTTTAATAGCAATCTCGAACAGCTAGTACTTTTATGCTCTTAATTGGTGTTTGGCAAACAAGACAAAGACAATTTTGTGTGAAGTTCGAATTCCGAAGCAAAGTGCTAGCTAGCACGTAGGCACAAAATTAACATACTTAAATCACAGGTGAATTACAAATTCATGTAAATTGTTTGCCCTTTAATTTTCTCAGTTATGTAACCCTCATTAGTATTTAAATGTTTTGTGGTTTGTGTTTCACTTTGGTTGAATACTGATCATGATTTGTCATGATTTTGTTTTGTTTTGGGGATTAACCCTCCTACTATCTGATTGTTCAATGTCATCCACTGTGGTTTTGAATGATAAAGATGCATGCAAGCCTGCATTATGATATGCGGGGAATGCTGATCCTTTCAGGGATTTGTGTATTATTTTCATTAACCCTCCTACTGTCTGACCATTCAATGTCATCCACTGTGGTTTTGAATGACAGACAAACTATGTCAGCCTGCAACATGCAGTGATTTGCATCTACACGGTACACATAATGTAGAGTTAGTTTTATAACATCCCAAACACAGATTCTGCGTTGCAATTGATTTAGAGCGCATCACATGAGGACTTATTTTTTACTAAATAGCTGCGCGAAACACAACAAACTATACCCATAGCAACCAATGGACTATAGGCATAGCAACCAGAGTACTATACCCGTAGCAACGGCAGCTTCTTGGTACTTGGACATCTATGGCATTGTGTTGTATTGGGTGTTAAAAAACAAATATTGACCGTTAACATTTTTGCCTCGGCTTCACCTCGGGACAATGGGAACACTCTGGGGATCACCTCTAGAAACGTAGTTTTAACCACTGCACTCGAAACAGTCGATATTTGTATACTTTGCACAGTTGTGCTACCTTACACATCCTGTGAAGTTGAACTATTTCAAATGGTTGGTCAACTTGCTGGAAAATGCTACTAAGAATGAGAAGGTTATTATTAAGAAGTAACAGTTCATGAAATTACAAGGTTTGGACGGATGTCAAATTTATATTAGTTCTGAAATAAAAACTGTTAAACGAAGAAAGAAGATAAAACAATGTATTGAAATGTTTCCTACTTTAGATGCAATATTTTTAAGCATATAATCAATACTAAGCTGAATTCGGAGAACACCCCCCCCCCCAAAAAAAAAAGACGAAAAAAAGACCACTTAGATTTGCACTGGATATTAACAGCTAGAAAAGTTAATTAGTTGTACGCATATGTCCAGCAAATACATGATATATCAGTTAGTATTTAAGGGGATGGTACGATTTGTTTTTGCTCTATTGAGAAGGGGGGTATTTTGTATGCTTGGGTTGGGTGTGTTTTTTTAGGGTAGGGGTTTCAGTTTGTTTCTTTTTATTTTTATTTTCCAGCTGTTCAAAAGTGTTTGTGGTAACTTTGTATGGCTAGTCTGGCTACCTCAAAGCAAAATTATGACTTGGTTCTATTTTTGTCTGAACTCTTTGATTGTGGATTAGTCAAGTAAAACCGATATAGTACATGCCACCACAATCCGAATTTGGCGATATAAAATGAGATTACTATTTATGGTCTTACTGAGAACCAAACTTAGTAGACCACAAAATACCGAGTTTTATTTCTGTGTAGACACCTTGTAAATCAAACTAAGGGCATTTTCCAAACTTCGACTCAGGCTGGGCTTCAGTTCCAGGCTCTGTTTGATGTTGAAGAAGCATCATGCGAAATGCACGCTGCTACAGAATTGATGACAGAGCCCAAGCCTGGAGCCTAAGCCAGGGTTTGGAGAAAGCTCCCACAAGGCTGGAAGTAAAAATTAGTCTGGTTCCTAAATGAAAATTGGTACTATTTAGTGTTGTCGTATACAAGGAATGAAACAAAGATGGCTGCTGGGAGATTAAGACCTTTCTTTTGCAACGTCACAGCCCAAGTTTTTGCCAACAAAGGTTGGAGAAACTACTGTACCGAGAGCCATCAATGCAAAGCAAAAGCAGATAAAAATAGTTTGTAAAAATGTTACACAAATATTCAAAAACAGTGTTCACATTTGTTGGAAACAAACCAACCAATAATGTGGTGTATTTTCCTTAAATAGAAAGTTTGCAAAAATGTTGAATTTGGTCACAATGTCTGTCAACAAAATTGAATGTTTTACTAACATTTGGCTGCCCATGCCAACCAGCGTGATTTGTTTATGAACAAAAGAAAGGTCTATAAAGTCTATAAAATGATGAGATGATCTTTAGTAGATGATATATAAGAACTCTATGGGATCTAATCTCATTTGTTAACAGACTACCTAAAACTTTCTGTGTAAAAAATAATAGAATTTTAAAATCCGGATCTAATCTGGAAATAATTTTAAATACACAAACTCTCTCTTTTTTTGGTAGTGAAACTATGAGACATTTGAGACCGTCCAAAGAACAGCAGAGTTTGGGATTCTGTTCTAACATAAGGAATCATTCACCATTGGAAAAGGAATGGCTATGGTCTCAAAAAGTCTCACATTTAGAAAAGTGGCTTGGTTTTTTGATTGAAATTTGTTTAAATACATGTATGTACTACTAGTTTATGGCCATTTTCAAAATCACAGCTTCGGCTTAGGAACCACCAACCTGAAAGCGTACGTTTTCAAAATGATTGACAGAGGCCAAGCCCAAGCCATAGCCCTAAGCAAAGCCCAATGCGAAGCCTAAGCCAAAGCCGTGGTTTCAAAAGGTCCTATGGACATGATGGATGTACCATTAACAGTTTTCTTAATGTGAATAATAAACAAGAAAGTAACGAAAGTGACTTTTTGACTTCTTAAAAATGTACTATGAAAGTGGTTGGGGTGCAGGTAGGTCCCTTTGAATTTAGTCAAATCCCCATTTGTATTCAGGGATGGGAAATGTCAGATTTTTATCTGAATTTAGACAGTTTTATGTCTGCATGGTAAGAAAAGCAGTGGTTATTTTCTTCAGATATAAATTTAAGAAACAACTGCTCTGTGGTGTAGTGTTGTGGATACTGTTCCCAGAAGCTCCTTGCAATTTATCGCTCCATGGGTTACCAACAGGTATGAATGGCATCATTTAAACATACATCCTAACATTTGGATCCTAGTTTCAGACCATTCAGCAGTGACTCTCACTCCTGTATGTTTTTACTTGGTTAAATTGTGGTCACTAGAGAGACACATTACTATCAGGACCATTCATAAAAGCAGTTTAAATGCTGTTTATTTCACAAACAATGAAAACATTTGCAATGGTTGTGAGAGACCTACAGGTAAGATGGGATTGGAGCTTATGAATCAACTTCACAGTATTGTGGTCAAAGACTCTGTTTACAAGATATCTGTACCATGGGCCCATTTCACTAAGCTCCGTTAGTTTTAATCATATGTTCTCTTTGCAGAGCATGAGTGTTACTCATGTATAACAGATGCAACGCCATTTTGAATATAAAGTGTTTATGTGTGATTCAACACAGCTAAACAAAAAATAGTCTTTATGGCGGGAAATACTCTACAATGGATAAGAGTTTTGCGGGTTCTTGCGTCTACACCAGAGCACTCCCAAAAATCGATCGCAAGTTCACACGGCTTGCTACGGGCTTATAATGGATTTGACAAAGCCCAGTTTTTGTGAAATTCACTTTGCGAACTTGTGACGGATATTGCAATTTGGGATGGATATGGGCTGTTTGCGATGAATTTAAAGCTTAGTGAAATCAGCCCCAGAGTTGTATGACCCATGACTTGAGTCTCATTTTTGATGACTTTGACTTGGCACTCGACCCAAACGACTAGAGACTTGGACTCCACAGCGAGGACTCAGACTCAGGGAATCAGGATTCGAATACAACTCTGATTTGTAAAGTTTTTTTCATATGAGTACTGCTTTTTATGGGGGTTTTCCAAAGTGTGCAGATGTTTTCTTAATTTGTGCCCACTGCCCACCGAATTTCATTAAGCTGCTTATACAATTTGCTTAACCTAAAAAAGTTAACTGCTCAGGGAAAGTAGAGTACCAGGAAAAAATGACACGAAATAGATATTGGTTGCTACTGTTCGCCTAGGCTGGTTCCCTGCTCATTTTTCATATTACAGCAACATTTTATGCACAGCAGCTTTGTGAAATTGTGCCTTGAGCCCAATGCATGCTAGGAACCACACCACCCTTCTTAGATCATACACTTAGCTCCTTGTACAATAGATGGGTAGCGTGGCACTAGCTGCAGCCAACGGCGCTAGCTGCAGCCAATGACACTAGCTGCAGCCACTGGCGCTAGCTGCAACCAACAACGCTAGCTGCAGCCAACGGCACTAGCTGCAGCCAACAACACTGGCTGCAACCAACGGCGCTAGCTGCAGCCAACGGGGCTAGATGCAGCCAACAACACTAGCTGCAACCAACAACGCTAGCTGCAGCCAACAGTACTAGCTGCAGCCACTGGCACTAGCTGCAACCAACGGCGCTAGCTGCAGCCAACGGCGCTAGCTGCAGCCAACGGCACTAGCTGCAGCCAACGGCGCTAGCTGCAGCCAACAACACTAGCTGCAACCAACAGCGCTAGCTGCAGCCACTGGCACTAGCTGCAGCCACTGGTGCTAGCTGCAGCCAACGGCGCAAGTTGCAGCCAACGGTGCTGCTGCAGCAAACGGTGCTAGCTGCAGCCAACGGCGCTGGCTGCAGCCAACGGTACTAGCTGCAGCCAATGGATATAGCAGTTGCCAAAGTCACTTGACACTAAACACTCCCGCCAAGCCTAAGGTAGTTGCTCACCATAAAACAGTAATAAACTTATCTGCTTCTAACATGAGTATCGAAAGTATATACACATGTATAGGGCATTCATATCCATTATTTAAATGTCAAAAATGCTTAGTGTAAACTCTGTTGTTTTACAATAGAAGGTGGCTGCCTCTCATTATAAATTCTCCCTTAAAAACGTGCATAGATTTGTATAAAAGTTAGTCAGGAAAACTCATTATAAAAATACAAATAACTGGCTGAACATTGCCATTTTTCAGTACTTCATCGTGGTAGCAAAATCACATGAATATTTTCCCATTTAAAAAACTAGCTGGTTTCACATACAAGTACCAATAGTCAATATGTCAGTCTATAAATATTGAAAATACTAAAAACTATTAAATATACCTGTTAAAAAATATTTAAGTACTACAAGTTTTTGTCTATCTAAAAATTGTTTGATACACCTCTAAAAAGAAACACAGCTTTTAAATATTTTCATTAAATAATTAGTATAAAAATGAATAAATCATATGAATTAATTGTAAAAAAAACAACAAAAAAAACCAACAAAAAAACGATGAAATTCTAATACTTTGTGTAAATAGACCGACCCATTAAGCCACGCCCACCCTAGAAACTGTCTATCAACAAAAACCCATGTGGCCGAGTGGTTTAATGCATCAGTCTCAAGTTCTTAGGCTAAGAACAGATGTCTACTTCTATTTTATTACTAATTTTATCATTTTCTTTGTTTACACTTGCAATCCAACAGCAAGCAAGCGCTAATAACATGATAAATAGTTTAGGAGACAGTGAGGAGATGTTTATTTTAGATGCGGGAGGAAAACCTCAAACGAAGAAATACCTCAAAATAAGGCAGTGAACAAAACCCCACTTCCCCTGCAGCCAAGGCTCCGGTCCAGAATGGGATTTGAACCAAGATCCATGGAGGTGAAACGAGGGCAAAAAGAACCCAAGACTTTGCCCACCTGATTCCCCATTCAGTGATAAAATCTCACACAACTTGCCCTGTTATTCACTCTGTCACTGGTCAAATGGGGTGGCATGGGTGGCCCGGTTGTAATGTCAGTAGAGTTGTGCGTTGGTTCTCTCCTATGCCACAGGGTTTTTTTTCTCCAGGCCCTCCAATTTTCCTCCCCTTCAATTTTCGATCTCTGGCCTGAGGCGCCCTTTCATGCCTGCGGCTCAAACACATTGTAGCCACGTCTTTCACAATTTAGCTTCTCAACTGCGAGTAAGGATAATTAGCCTCCAAAATTATAATTTATAGATGGGTAACAAATATATTAATGACTAACGTTAACTGTTATCATAGTTTATTCTGAAATGCCACTAAACAAACATTTTTTAATTTAAGCTCTAGTTTAATATTGACAAGCGTAATAAATAACAAGAAATTTGCGCTACCTTTTGCATAGCAATATTTTTTGTGATAGAAAACTGAGAAAGAGGTCAAATTCCTTTAAATGAGTTCCACAAAGCATTAAAAACAGAAAGCTCTTGCACAAACTTTCTACCTCACATGATTAGCACCAATACTTTATATATGTAGGCAGCAAAACATTTCTAAAATCATGTTAGAATACTCAAGGCTGGTAGTGTCTGTCTAGTAGATGCAGGCTCTGGCCAAAGCTCGATCCTCTTGCGGAATAGTCGAAAGATTTCTGGGACACTCTGAAAAAAACATAAAATTTCAATGTTTTGTTATGAGGTACTTTTTTCAGTGTCATGTTCAAATTGGTTTCATGGTTTAATTATAAATCAAAGCAAAAACACGATGTTGGACAGTGAGATATTTTTAGTATTCATTTAATCAATTTATTTATTAATAATATTTTTAGTATTTCAACTAAAAACTGTACATTAGTTTATATCATCCCTGGGTTTATGTTATAATGCAACGTTTACTCAAACGTTACTTACTGGTCTCACAGCGTTCACCATAGAAGCCAGTCCCAGCACACTCACAGGCAAAGACACCTGATTTGGTCTGCAGGCAGTACCCTTTATTCCGACAGTGATTCTTCTTGCATGGATCAGCTGTGGAGGAATCAAACCTTGGAATCATTGAAAATAATCATAACATTTTCATCAACTTTAATTTGCATCTTTGTAAATATTTGTATTTTTAAACAAACTCACAGCATAATCTTTAATCTCATATACCATCAAAAAATATTTTCACTGAACATTTTATCACAATATGAAGCAATACGGGCAATTCACAGTACAGTGCGCCCTCTATAGTTTACCCTAGAGAGGCCATTTCCCTCCAAAGCGGTCAGCTAGAAACAAGCATGCTCGCAACTCAGCATTGCACAAGCAGTTTGGGACCCTCCCCCTTATTTCATTGACTGAAGAAAAAAAATAATTGAAAGGCAAATAAGCAAATTCCTTATTTTAAAAAGGGTAAAAAATAATGCTTCTGAGCTGTCCTACAATGCACCAGACATCATCTAATGTAAAACAAAAATCATATGGCCCTAAAGCGAGCCCACATGCTGTAAAAGTTTGCACTTCCCATCTGAAAATCTTGGATCTTCCCCTGGAGACCTTTAATAAATGTCTAACTTTATTATAAAAAATATTCCCTGGTCTCACAAAAGAAACCATCTTATGCCATAAACAGACAAATACAACCTTACTGCTTTGCAAACTCTGAACGATCTTAATAAGTAACCTTGGTCATGCAGCAGGTGCTAAAGATAACTCAAAACTTATAAACCTTTCCCCATGATCCGCTGAAAAAAATTGCCTCTCCTTAGCAAACTGTAGAGGGTGCACTGCATTGTGAATCCCATGTATTAAAGCTAGGTTTTGCAGGCAAATTTATATTAACCATTAAGAAAAAAACAGACTGTTTAGACAAAATTCTTGTGTTTATAAACCTGTTGAGATCTAGGCTTTTATGTAAACAGTCTTCATAAATCATGTTTGGTGAGAGATAAACACAATTCTGTATAAATTACATTATGTCTAAGTGTGTAGTAGATTGTTGACCTTCCAGTGCTACATGTATCTCAAAAGTCAGAAACCTATGACAATGCAATACTTCCAAGAAATTGATACAAAACTGGTTCAAATTGGAAGCACACTTATTTAAAAAGTGAACTGGGTTGTAAAATTGGCCGGATATCATTTGACCAGAATGAGTAATGGGTGCTTGGGTGCTCATGGTTTTGACAACAAAATTGCTAATGACTTATATATGTAATTCATATCACGTATGTGTGTACATATTTTATGTGTAATTCAAATTTTTTTTATGACAGCCATAGTTTCTTAAATAAGAGCAGTGGTATAACCAGACATTCAAATTTTTGTATATATAATTTGTTTATTTATTTGTTTATTTTTTGGGGGGCCAAGGCAATTTTTTTTTTTTTTTTTTTTTTTTTGTGGGGGGGGGGCTATTCAATGTATCGAACTATTCATTTGTGCATTTTTAAAATCTCATTTAATTTTTTTTTTTGGGGGGAAAGGGTTCTGAGCCACGCCTCTTTGGTTATGCCACTGAATAGGAGCAATTTGATCATGCAAACTTTTCATGATGATTGTTACATAAAGTAAGTGAACTATCAATATATTCTCTCATAACAGAGTACTGAATTTAGTTTGTGACAAATTAATAGATTTAGCACTTTACCCATTTATTTTTCCTTCAACTCAGAAACATTACAAAAGCCACGGCCCAATTTCATTGAACAATTCTCTGCTTAGTGAAAACATTTTCTTCCTCCATAGTGAAAATAAGCCGGATACCAGTCACAGATGGTGCACGTGACATGGAATTTTGGCTAGTAACCTTATTCTGGTTAGCATAATTTTGTTGTGCTTCGCAACTTTTTGTGCTTAAGAAAAAAAAGACAACATGGGGAATACATGTATAAATGGTTCCGCCCACAGCAAACAAGATGGTTAAGTTTATTTAACTAGCACAGATATATGTTATTGTACCTGTCTGGGTTGATACATTATATAGGGCAACAACTGACCAAACAGGAACTAGCCTTTCCATGTTTTTTTACTATTCTGTACTAGAATTTAACCCAAAATGAATTTTATCTGGTATAGTGCCTTGAAGGGGACAGGAAGACAGACTTTCCAATGATTCCATTTAAACATTTCAACAAATGGAAACATAGATTAAAGCAAGATTTGCAGCTATTTGCCTGGTGGAAATATCAGGGATTTTATGGGAGAACAACAGAGGAAGCCTGGAATTACATGTACATAGAGGGCTTGGTGCCCCGTCCTAAAGACTTTAAGATTTTTCAACGGAAGTGCCCTTTGCAAAATGAAATTGGCCTTTCCCTCTCAAAGATGAAATTCCAGTCCTGGAGTTGTACACCATTCTCTAAATTTCCATGTACCCATCACAGAGTGCCTGTCTTCTTTAACAGTGGATGAAATAATATGCCATTTCCTACTCGGACCATGTGATGAGACACCTCAATTACATGTACACAATGGCTGTGATTTCTTGAGGGCAGTGACCAGTGAAGCCCTTCCGTTTCTCCTGTTGTTTTGTCCACAAGGACTTAGTGAACCCAAGGCCATGATACACCCAAATTCCAGACAGGCAAAACTTTCAAACTTCAGGTGGACATATCAGTGACAAACTGTTCAGGGGCCTCAGCAAGTGACTGACTTTTTCATGATTCGTCTTTTTAACTTTGCGTCCAGTCCTTTTGCTCTTATTAGATTGTGAAGTTTCTGCAAAATGCAATACTTGTGTGGTACAAAACCCCATGTCAAACCAAACACCAATATTTCAAACTCCTATCCTACACATTCATACATGTACACATGTACGAGGGGTCAAATATCATTAAACTGAAGGAAAGGGTGGACTTGACTTGAACACATGTCCAGTGGGCTATTTCATGTACAAATGTAGTTTAAAAAATTAAATTCTCAAAAAGCAGGAGGACGACTTTCTAATATGTGCAGATGACAACCCCAAAACACACCCTAGCAATTCTAGCATACCACATAGAACCAACTTTATAGGTCTACAGTATATAGAGCTGCCTAAGCACAAAATTAAGCAATTTTACTTACCAAAATAAGGTTTGCAGCCAAAAAACCATATCACATTACATGTACCATCTTTGACTAATTTCCTGCTTAGTTTTGCAGAAAACTGTTAAGCAATGTTTTTCTACTTTAAGAAGTACTTTAAGAAGATCAATGAAACTAGAGCCTGGGTTTGACTAACCATAAACTACATCAAAAGACTATGGCAAGGGGTCCATGTGTTACTAGTCTAGCACATTCTCAGAGCACAGAGCGTTCAGACTGATCTGGATTTTACAAACCCATTTCTTTTTTTACACTGTAACACTGTCAGGATGTTGTTTGCACACTGAGGAAGCTTTTACATGGGAACCCATTCAAGAGACAAAACAACATCCCATGCAATGTCTCTTCACTTATTGTAGGGGCCAAGAAGGGGGGGGGGGGCCTTCACAAAAGAACCAGCCAAGCTGAAAACAGAGTTTCCTGCCAGTGGTTAGGAGCTCTACTTGTATCAATTGTCTAAACCATGGGTCTACATCAAACTCAAACCACCAAACTATTGCTGCGGCCTTGTTAGGTTTTCAATGTTAATCGGTTCTTTAAAGTACAGGGGACACTTTGGTGAACTCTACAAGCAAGGTTGTTGCTTTGGAATGCACAGGAAGTACCTCCATACTGGAAACTCAGAACACAGAAGTGAGGTACAAAATCTATCCAATCGACACAAAAAATGTTTTCTCATTTACCCACAAAAAAGCTTGATTTTCAAGTAGAGCTTCAGTATGGAAAACCCTTTTTCATGGAAGACAATTTTATTATTTTGCTTTAGTCATTATCGACTCATCAAACCTTTCTATTGTTTTGCAGAAGACTATTCATACTTATGTGGCATGATGATACCTTTTGTTCCCAATTACTATTTCTAAACAAAAAACATTTTCATGTACAGGTAGGATGTCAAACTAAATAATCTAGATGGTGTCCATCATAGAAATAATCAACTTTGAGCCATGACTTTATAACATGAGGCAACTTACGATACAGCGCACGTTGGCAACGCTTCTGGTCTCTGAAGGCAAATGGGTTACGACACGCCATCTTGGTACCACAAACGCACTGTTTCCCGTCTGCGTTACAACCAGAAAATTCTTTCTTCTCTTCACAGGCGCCGTAAACTGAAAAGTAGTACAATAAATGAGATCTTGTTAATTTTAAATTCACAAGTTAATAGCACCAATTAAAATTTGGGCTTGATAATGAAACTAGATTAGACATCATAGAACAAAAAGTACTTAATGTCTACCCTGGATAAATGATGACAACCAAAAAATGTAGGATGCACATACATGTAACTGTATCATAATTATTTGCCAACTTCACAATTTTTGCTTACATCACCTTTAACTGTGTTACTGTAAAAAGACATTGTTAAATAATAACAATAAATTTACAAACTTCTACTTCTTATTTATGGCCCATGTATCAACACAATGTTTATAACTTTTTGACCTTCCTTATTGTGTTATGCCTAGCATAGTGGCAATAAATGTCGTTGAACTAAAAATATTTTCTTTTTTTAAGAATCAGGCCTACATGTACATTACATAGACACGTTATTATAAGCAATGATAAAGAACGTAAGTATCAAATCATGAAATAGCTGGCGGCAGACTAGTGAAATGACGAGCTTACTTCAACTGCTGGCTAGTCACTGAAAAAGTTAGGCAAACCCTGAGGAAAAAATAACAAATCTGAATTTGGTTAGACACTTATGAAAATAATTTTCTGATCTGTTTTATGATTTACAAAATACTAACATCATTTACCCGAACAGATTTTCTGATATTTGTTCTCAGTTGCGGAAATAATTGAACCATATGTGTATTCAAGATGTAAATACCAACATTACGAGGTCAATTGGTGTATCAGTGCACCATGCTGGGCTGCTGAGTTTATGACACTTTCAATACCAACAGGATGACATTCAGCCACTGAAGGTCATAAGGTCATAAGGTCAAAATCAATGCACAGCCCTGATATGGCAACAGTAGTGTTACATTTCAAAGTCACTCAACCTGTGCAAGCAAACCACAGTTCACACTATGGTGTGCTGTCACTCCTGTTACTTTGTGTTAGGATGAAATCTACCATATTGCATTCCATGTGTGTTACATATGGGTCAAAGCTGGCTGAGTTTCAGTCAATCAAACTCTGGACTGAACCAACTACAGTTTACATCACACACATAACATGCAACATAACAACATCAATTTATAAGGCGCTATTACATCAAGATCATAGCGCAAATAATAGAAATGAACATGGATAGAGGCGAGGCTGAAGAACTTTACCAAGATAAACTAACAGATTCCCTAATGACTCGAGGAAGAGTGCTCCAAATTATTGGTCCAGCCAGCTACATTGAAATTTCTTGTACCCAGAACTTTTCATGGGGAACATTCAAGTGAGTGATTTCAAGTTAAGTGTGGACCGATTAAAATGTTCAGGAGCATAATATGACAGTAAAGTGGAAAGATATCTGGTCAGTAGTTTTGTTCAAGCATTTATAAACAAAAAGAGCAAATTCAAAATGAATCCGTTCTCTAATCAGTAGCTAATGAAGTTCCCTGAATATGTTCTCTTATTAGGGTGTGGAACGTACAAAATGAGCTGTCACTGTTTTGTAATCTTTGAACTCCGTCCAATTCATATGACATGTACATAATAGCACCAAATAATTATAAGAAAATTGCCATAGTCAATACATACAGTACACGAACAATAAATTTGAACAATGTTATCATTATCAACAAGAACAATGCAGAAACATTTTAGTGTCTGATTCTCACTGATTTTTAACACAGTCCTACAAGTGTCTTTACATTCTTTTAAACAAGCACAACATTTTTAGATACAAAATAAATATCTGAACATATTATCATGTAATACAAATCAACACAACTGTTTCCCATTCGTTCCACTTGTCATAATGTGTAGCAATCCTGAAAATAAATACAAAACTAGACAAACTTTGCATTGTTAGTGGAGGATCCAAAATCATTTTTTTTAAACTTATGTTCTCCTTAAATTGTAGTATGCATTCCCATGAATGCAGTCCTTTATGAATGTATTGGTAGAAGTTTTTCGGTATGGGGGGGGGGGGTCTATGTTTTTTGGGAAAAGGTACAGGCTGAATGGATGAACTCATATGAACTCCTTGGGACAAGTTGTTTCCACATCCTACATCTCTGTAAACATTCTACACCGACAAATAATCTAAAAATATAAAAAATGTGGTGACTAAATTGTTATTGCTTAACTTACCAGCGGATACAAGCAGGAAACATGAGAGCAATAGGAGGCAGATACGTAGACTATCCATGCTTGAGGTTGGTCGAAGAAGACCTAGTGGTACCAATGGAAAAACAGAAATTAAAAAATTAACTTAAACTGCAATTTTGGAATGGTTTTCCTCAAACTTACTTTGGATGAAAAGTTCCAGGGATATTTTACCTGTTTTATGGGTGTCCATAAGGTTCTTCCCAGAACAGACCTTATGCGATCACCCTTTTCCCACAGTAAACTAACGCCCCCTGTGACCTCAGTGGTAGTGGCGATAATCGTAACCCTCCATCCTCCCCACGGTCCGGTCTCCGACCGTCGGGAGGATGGAGGGGTTACGATTATCGCAACTACCTCAGTGGGGGCCCTGTTGCGTGTCGCTCTATGGCAGTGATGACCTCATATGCGTAAGGTCTGTTCAGAAATAACATGTCAAAATTTGTTGTAGACTGACAAACAGATCACTCACAGTCACTAGATATTTTTACATTCAAGTGTAATTTCGGTGCTCAAATTTAGTCCAGGGTGTCAACAACAAACAAACAAACTAACAAACAAACTTAAAAAACACACATAAACTTCCTATTCTTGCATCACAAAAATTTAAAGAAACTTACAAAATTAATAATTTATAAAAAATCTAGACCTGGAAGAGTGCTGCATTCAAAATCGCCACTTTTATGACTCAAAACACAATAGTTATCTTGATTGAAGGTGGGGTCGGTTTTTGCTTTTTTTTCAGAGGCCAATACTCATTATGTTGTGGTACTACTAGGGGTAAAATAAAACAACATTGCTACGTTGATTTGGAACAATTACATTGACACTTATAAAGTAATAAAGGAAAAGAAAAAGTACTGGCACTATTTAATGTTAAATGACAATTAAATTATATGGGGCTATCGTATCGGTCAGGACCCACACTTCATCCACGACCAAAAAGAAATATTCCCTAATTAATGTGATTTGTGAATCTCATTTAATTAAATTGTTGTCGTTTGTATGAAATAGAAACTTAAATATTTATGCAGTCATCAACATTTTAGATAAAATATAGAACGACAACTGACACCACTGATGTGTTTTTGCCAATTTGCACAACAACACTGAAGTCCAAGCCACACTGTCGTCACATAATCATCGATACACCACCCGGGGCAAAGGGGCTAACGGTGCGGATTTCATTCGAACCCGTCTTCTCTTGTCACGGTTTGACATTAAAATATGCTCTGTTGAACCTGAAAGCCGCACAATTTCTGCTGCAAAATGAAGCATGTTATAGGTTGCCTTATTTCTAAAGGAGTTCAACTTACCAAAAGATTGAAAATAGTTCGGCTTCGACGTCCAATTCAAGCAAAGATTCGCACACGGTCCAGTTGGAGTCCGCAAAAAAAGTAAAGACCAACTTCTGGTTCTACCACTGGTTCTCTTCACACACACTCGAGCTGAAAACAACACTTTCTTTCTGGAAGATTGATAGGGCGCCCTCAATAAACAAGCGCCAGGAGGGTGCGTGCAATGTTCGAAAAAGTTGTTTAAAAGTAAAACATGCCACTCAAGGTGAGGCTCATAAAGGGGGGGGGGGGGAATTATCTAGTCATCGCCTGTTTTCAATTTCTAAGTTTGTTTTGCGGGGGGGGGGGGGGGACTCAGTGTTTAGGCCGCTACAATAAATCAGTTTTCGGGTTTGAATGCCCAGTAAAGATTTTAACAGCATGAGCATGTACGATCTATAAAGGGTGCAGTATGAGGCACTGCCAACTGTTATGTGTAAATAATAACAAACTTTACAATAGAGACATTAGGTTTGGGTGGAATACTTTATTCAGAAGCTGCTGCTGCAATGGTTTCCGAACCAACAATAAACCTGAGTCCAAT